>PVKP010006556.1:0-16446 GCA_004027715.1 Plecturocebus donacophilus
CTGATGAGGAGCTGCGATCCCCTGTAGGAGGAGAGGCATTCTGATTTCGGGTGTTCTCAGCCTTTTTGCACTGGTTTCTTCCCATCTTTGTGGATTTATCCACCTGTCGTCTTTGCAATTGCCGACTTTCAGATTGGGTCTCTGAGTGGACGTCCGGCTTGTTGGTGATGAAGTTTTTTCTGTTTCTTAGTTTTCCTTCAGGGGGCGCCCCTTCCCCACAGAGCTGGGCCTTCCCAGGTTCAGCTGTGCTTGTTCTCAGCCTCAGCGCTTCCAATTGCTGCTCTCCTTGTGGGGATGGGACCAGCGGAGCCTTTGGGCACCCAGTCCCGTACACTCCCCACTGAGAAGCGCCGCACCGGCCAAAAGAGTCGCGCTGGCGACCCGGGTGGCTCCTTCGCCAGGAATCTCCCAGTCTGTGGGCATCAAAAATTCGTCTGCAATTGCAGCATCCACTTGCTCTCTGTGCTTTCACTGGGAGCTACAATCCTGAGCTGCTGCTACGCGGCCATCTTGGCTCTCTCTCGTCTCCAGATTTTTTAATGATCACCATTCTAACTGGCGTGAGATGGTATCTCAATGTAGTTTTGATTTGCATTTCTCTAATGACCAGTCATCACTGGTCATTATGTATGTTTATTGGCCTCATGTATGTCTTTTTTGTAAAGTGTCTGTTCATATCCTTTGCCCACTTTTGAATGGGTTTGTTTTTTTCTTGTAAATCTGTTTTAGTTCTTTGTAAATTCTGGATATTAGCCCTTTGTCAGATGGGCAGATTGCAAAAATTTCTTTCCATTCTATTGGTTGACGATTCACTCTAATGACGTGTTTCTTTTGCTGTGCAGAAGCTGTAGAGTTTGATTAGGTCCCATTTGTCTATTTTGACTTTTGTTGCCAATGCTTTTGGTGTTTTGGTCATGAAGTCCTTGCCTATGCCTATGTCCTGAATGGTTTTGCCTAGATTTTCTTCTAGGGTTTTTATGGTGTTAGGTCTTATGTTTAAGTCTTTAATCCATCTGGAGTTAATTTTAGTGTAAGGTGTCAGGAAGGGGTCCAGTTTCTGCTTTCTGCACATGGCTAGCCTGTTTTCCCAACACCATTTATTAGGCAGGGAGTTCTTTCCCCATTGCTTGTTTTTCTCAGTTTTGTGAAAGATCAGATGGTTTATGTGCTTTTTTAAAGATAATTTTTACAGGAAAAGAAAGTGCCTGTCTCATGGTCATGTGTTTTTATTTGTTTTTAAATTTCTTTTAAATTTTTCTGTGAGCCACCGTACCTGGCCGACTCAGAGTGTCTTATTTTTAATTTTTTTTAATTTTTTTTTTGAGATGGAGTCTCACTCCGTCGCCCAGGCTGGAGTGCAGTGGCATGATCTCGGCTTACTGCAACCTCCACCTCCCAGGTTCAAGCAATTCTTCTCCCTCAACCTCCCAAGTAGCTGGGATTACAGGTGAGTGCCACCATGCCCACCTCTACTATTTTTAGCAGAGACGGGGTTTCGCCACGTTGACCAGGCTGGTCTCAAACTCCTGAACTCCGGCGAGCCGCCCGCCTCAGCCTCCCAAAGTACTGGGATTCCAGGCATAAGCCACGGTCCCCGGCCAGTCATTTGTTTTTTATCTCAACTCAGTTATTCCCAGCTGGCAGTACCAGTTGAGGAATCAGGGATTGCTTGGCCACAGATTTTGTTCTAGTTTAGCTCAGCATTACCAGGCTACATAACTTTGCCATAGCACCCTTAAGACTTTCCATGTATCCGTATACACAAAGGTTGGACCCAGCCTTCCCTGAGCCTTGAAGACTGACTGCCCTACGATCCTCTGGGCAGGTGGATCATGATGGCCCCTCCCATTCCTTACTGGCCTCCCCATCTCCCTCGGAGCCATCATGACACAGCTTCTCATCGCCTCCAGGATTCTGAGATAATGGACTTTCTGCCTTGTCCTCTCTCAGAAAAGAGCTAGGAAATGTAAAACCCCTTGGTTGCTGTCTAGCAGGGGTTATTCCAACAGAATATTCCAACAGAAGTCAATATTGTGATCTTGAATCTGAAGGTGGTCTGGAGGCAGATTCATTCCCCTTCTGGGGACATGAGTCTTTGCACAAGGCCTTCCACTGCCTGAACGAGGCCCATCTACATTATGGAGGGTAATCTGCTTTACTCAAAGTCTGCCAATTTCATGGGTTTGTTTGTTTGTTTGTTTGTTTGTTGAGACTGAGTCTTGCTCTGTTGCCCAGGCTGGAGTGCAGTGGTGCAATGTCGGTTCACGACAAATTCCACCTCCCGGGTTCAAGCAATTCTCACACCTGAGTCTCCCAAATATCTGGGATTACAGGCATGTGCCATCACGCCCAGCTAATTTTTGTGTTTTTAGTAGTGACAGGGTTTCACCACGTAGCCCAGGCTGGTCTGGATCTCCTAAACTCAAGCGGTCCACTGCCTTGGCTTCCCAAAGTGCTGGGATTACAAGCAGAAGCCATGTGCCTGGCCCTGCCAATTTAATGTTAATGTTGCCTTCATAGCAACTTCTAGGCTGGTGTTTGACCAAACAACTGAGGTCATAGCCTAGCTAAGCTGACATAAAATTAACTATCACAGGTTGGGTGCAGTGGATCAGACCTGTAATCCCAGCACTTTGGGAGGCCGAGGCAGAAGGATCACTTGAGCCTAGGAGTTCAAGACAAGCCTGGGTGACATAGCAAGACCCCTGTTCCCACAAAAAATTTTTTTAATTTGCCGGGTATGGTGGTGCATACCTGTGGTCCTAGCTACTTGGGAGGTTAAGGCTTGCTTCTAAACTTCTTTTCCCTTGGACTTCTGAGGGTGGAGGAAATTATGCCCACCTTTCCATGGCCTTTGCCTTCCTTTTTTGGGACAGACCAGCAAGAGGTGGCTCCCTGCTGCCCTCCCTCCCTGCCAGGGCTAGGACACATGGCCCAAGGGCCCTGCATGGCTGTCCAGACTCCTGCTAAGTCCAAGCCTGGGGAAAAGGAACCCAGTTGTATAAGAATAAAAGGTTCTTCCCCAGGCATTTTAAAACTGTTTTTTTTTTTCTTTCCTTTTCTCCACAGGGTCAGGAGTTGACTTTTAAGCGAGGTTTTTTTGCCTTTAAGAAGATGTTTTAGGCCAGGTGTGGTGGCTTACGCCTGTAATCCCAGCACTTTGGAGGCCCAAGGCGGGCAGATCACAAGGTCAGGAGTTCGAGACCAGCCTGACCAACATCATGAAACCCTGTCTCTACTAAAAATACAAAATTTAGCTAGGCGTGGTGGCATGCACCTGTACTCTGAGCTACTCAGGAGGTTGAGGCAGGAGAATTGCTTGAACTTGGGAGGCTGAGGTTGCAGTGAGCTGAGATCACGCCACTGCACTCCAGCCTGGTGACAAAGTTTGAATAAGCTAGGAGTGATAAGGACCACTGTTTATATTCTCTATAGTTTTAATTGTGAAAAAGCATTTGTGAGGCTGGTCTTAAGCTGCAGCCAACTTGGTGTGCTTTGTATGTCTTTTGTATGGTCTCTAGCAGACTTTGCTGTAGACCTCTATCTTGGTTTTTTTGTTTGTTTGTTTTTGGAGACAAAGTCTTGCTCTTGTCCCTCAAACTGGAGTATAATGGTATGAGCTCGGTTCACTGCAGCCGCCTCCCGGGTTCAAGCAATTCTCCTGCCTCAGCCTCCCGAGTAGCTGCGATTACAGGCGCCTGCCTCCGCACCCAGCTAATTTTTGCATTTTTAGTAGAGATGGGGTTTCACCATGTTGGTCAGGCTGGTCTCAAACTCCTGACCTCAGGTGATCTGCCGGCCTCAACCTCCCAAATTGCTCGGATTACAGATGTGAGCCACAGCACCGGGCCCCCATCTTGTTTTATGGCCTGGGAATGTGGCCTGTAACCCAGCTGGCAAGGCTCTGTTTTGCAATCCTGCTTTAGGGAATGAGTACTTTCTGGTTTGATATCTGCATGTTTTCCTTGCCCTGTCTCTTAAAGGGCTCCATCCAGTGACTGGGTTTTCTTCTGCCTGCCTGTGTAGCTATATATGTGTTGTGGTGTCTGTAAAAAGAGCTCTAATTGGTCGGGCTCCGTGGCTCATGCCTGAAATCTCAACACTTTGGGAGGCCGAGGTGGGCGGATCACAAGGGCAGGAGTTCGAGACCAGCCTGGTCAATATGGTGAAACTCCATCTCTACTAAAAAAAAACACACAAATTAGCTGGGCATAGTGGTGGGACACTGAGGCAGGAGAATAGCTTGAACCCAGGAGGCAGAGGTTGCAGTGAGCAGAGATAGCGCCACTGCACACTCAAGTCTGGGCGACAGAGTGAGATTCTGTCTCAAAAAAAAAAAAAAAAAAGCTCTAATTAATTTGGCCTAAAGGAAGACAAGTGCTTGGATTAAATATTTTTTTTTTAAAGGGAAGATAAAAGTTGTGGTATCTTTCAGTTCACATGACTTTAATCTTTGAGAAATAAAAACAGCCTTCACCTGTAATCCCAGCACTTTGGGAGGCCAAGGCAGGCAAATCACGAGGACAGGAGCTAGAGACCATCCAGGTCAACATGGTGAAACCCGGTCTCTACTAAAAATACAAAAAATAGCTGGACATGGTGGCGCGAGCCTCTAGTCCCAGCTACTCAGGAGGCTGAGGCAGGAGAATTGCTTGAATCCAGGAGGCAGAAGTTGCAATGAGCCGAGATCAGGCCACAGCACTCCAGTCTGGGTGACAGTGAGACTCTGTCTCAAAAAAAAAAAAAAAAAACAGCCTTAAAGATTATTGGTAAAAAGCATGTCATCAAAATATACATAGGTAGACTAAATTATGCAGGTTAGGTACTAGGATTGCTAAATGTTTTAAGGCTCTAAACCATCTTTTGGGTTTTGAGAACTATTTGACTTGCCTGCTTCAGAACTGGTAAGACCTGGGGACATAAGGAATTAACCACACCCTTAATTATGCTGGAATGAGTCAAACCTTGGCTACAGCTAGCACACAAAATAATTTATCAGGTTTTATATTAAAATTAAAATTGCTAGGAGTTACCATTAAAACATGTAATTGAAACTACTGAAAATAGATTTACATGCGATACATCTATTACTGAAAATAGATTTACATGACTGGAAAGGTATGCTTCCCTTTAAGGAGTCAAACTCGACTCGCAGAGCCCCTTGGGGAAAATAAAATAAAAGCTGCTTGGGGAAGATGAACTGGCCTTATACCCTCATCTACACAGTCCTTATACAGGGTTCCTGACCTGTAGTAAGTAAAGAATGTCATTTTCTAACAGGCCCAGGAGCTCCAAGTTTTATTTTAGGATCTTAAAAGGAGAGGATCACCCAACTCACAGGTATTTGAGGATACAAACCCATGGCTTCGCTCAGCTTTAACAGGTCTTATCTGAGATTCCTTGTGAAAAAGAGTTCCATCAAAGCCAATCTAAAAGGCCTATGTAGAAATAATTATTCTTGCTGTATTTTATGCAAATAATCAGGCCAAGTATAAGACTAAAGTCTATTTTGCAAACAACTCAGTCCTTTTATGATTTCTTTTAACAAAAATGAGGACTGGAGAGAGAGAAATTATGTTTCAAAACTTACCATACATCTGTAATTAAATTCTAAACTCATTCATTGTTCTTAATTTTTTGTCTACATTTTAGGCTAACCCTGCCTGCTCCTGTGAACCAACCAGCAATCTCTGGCTGCAGCTCAGAAAGAAAAAGGGGATGGGTAATATAAAAATCTGGATCAGTACTCTAGTTTTTTTTTTTTTTTTTTTTTTGAGACAGAGTTTCACTCTTGTTGCCCAGGCAGGAGCGCAATGGCGCAATCTTGGCTCACCGCAACCTCCGCCTCCCAGGTTCAAGCTATTCTGCTGCCTCAGCCTCCTAAGTAGCTGGGATTAGAGGTGCCTGCCACCATGCCCAGCTAATTTTTTGTATTTTTAGTAGAGACAGTGTTTCTCCATGTTGATCAGGCTGGTCTCCAACTTTTGACCTCAGGTGATCCATCTGCCTCGGCCTCCCAAAGTGCTGGGATTACAGGCATGAGCCACCACGTCTGGCAATATTCTAGTTCTGAGCAATTATTCTGCAAATCCTGCCAGGTGATGGGAATAAGTAGGATGCACATCACTCAGAGGTTTCCTTTTGGAAAAGTAAGACCAAGGGAGCTAACCAAAACCAAGCACCATGCCCCTAAGTCTTAGCAAGCATAACTATAGCTACCGGTTATCTGGGTGTGTCACAAAACATTCTTTTCTCTCCCTTGTTGGAGGAGGACTCAATTCCACAGTTTCACCTTAGCATTTGGTTTATGATAAGGAGTCCATGCAACACCCCCTGAGACACACTTTTGTCCCAAACTCAATTTCAAGCTTCGGGTCAAAGCCCTAGAAAAGAAAATCAGACCTAAAGGATCCAGAGGTAAACGATA
This sequence comes from Plecturocebus donacophilus, assembly GCA_004027715.1. NCBI lineage: Eukaryota > Metazoa > Chordata > Mammalia > Primates > Pitheciidae > Plecturocebus > Plecturocebus donacophilus. Next base: position 6,428 of record PVKP010006556.1, read on the forward strand.
ACAGAGGTTAAAAGGCATGGCACAGGTGAGCATGGCTAATTCCTATTGATTAAGCCAAGCCTCCCATTTCATGGATAAAGGTCATGCTAGTATCCATGGCATAAATGAGGTCTATGGAACTCCAAGGCTACTGACGCTAGGGCCAATAGAGACATGGGTGAGAGTGAATAATTCCTATTCAATAGGCCCTCCCTGCTTCTTGGGTGCAAGCCACTCTGACACCCATGGGTGGCACCCTGTCACAGTCATTGGGACAGTCATTGGGATGCAAGGATGGAAGAGGGAAGAAGAATGCTCATCCTTCTCTCTCTCATGTACCCCAGGTATTTGCTAGGAAAAGAAGGAAACCAGACACACCTGGTCCCCTCTTTCTAGATGAGTAGCCATTCATCTTCAGTCTGTACCCTTTCAGATGCATTCTGTACCCTTTTAAATGCATCAGGAACCCCTGGGGCCCCTTGGGGGGGGGGGGGAAGCGCCTTCTTTTTTCTTTTTCCTCCTCTGTCCTCTCTTCACTGATAGGTAATTGTGGCTCTGTACTACAGGACACTCCCCTCAGATGCCTCCTCCAAACTGGGGAAAGTTAATTTTCCAAACCCTAAACTGGCTGATTCAGGATTGGGCTCAGGGGAAGGGAACCCAGAAGCCCAACATGCCAGCAAAAGGATAACTTTTTTTTTTTTTTTTTACTAGTCAGGCTTTTGGCCTCCTTCTCCCTGGGCAAATTGGTAAAAGGCCTTGGGATCTCTGAGCTGCCCTTACCCACCCTTTTCTCATTTTGATACATGTTTTCTAGTAACCTGGTTTGTCTATTCTTACCTGCAGGCCATCAAACTCCAAACAGTCATGCAATCAGAGCCTCTGACGATGGCCCGTTTTGCTGGGGACTCTTGAGATATGATTGCCATTTTCCCGAAATGATGCCCCCTGTCAGCAGGAAGCAGTTAAGATCCGTCTTCATCCTTATCCCAATCCTTGTTCTAATGGCAGTTAGATGTACTTCTTTAGAGAGGGGAATGAGACAGCCAAGTAAAAAGAGGTCCCTGAAGAAACTCCCACTGGTCTGTGCACTGGGAGGAGTGCGCACTAGGATGGAGCCTTGGAGAGTTTGCAGGGGGAGGAGCCTGTCCTCTTGGGTTCTGGGGTGGTAAACTGGGGATTCAATCTGTGACGCGGGGGCCTGTTAACAGTCACCTCTCTAGCTTTGCTGAATTTTTTTCCTTTTCACCCAATAAATTCCATTTTTCTCACCCTTCTATGTGTCCACCAGCCTAATCTTTCCTGGTTGTGTGACAAGGACCCTGTTTTTCTTTTTTTTCTTTCCTTTTTTTTTTTTTTTAAATAGAGACGAGGTTTCACCATGTTGATCAAGCTGGTCTTGAACTCCTGACCTAGTCATCCACCTGCCTCAGCCTCCCAAAGTGCTGGGATTACAGGCATGAGCCACCACGCCTGGCCAGAACACCGATTTTAACTGAACTAAGGGGAAAGTCCTACACAGCCTGGCCAACATGGCAAAACCGTGTCTCTACTAAAATACAGAAAATCAGCCAGGCATGATGGTGCACACCTGCAATCCCAGCTGCTTGGGAGGCTGAAGCATGAGAATTGCTTGAACCTGGGAGGCGGAGATTGCAGTGGGCCAGGATCACACAACTGCACTCCCATGCTTTCTAAAGTCAAATTTCAGCTTCAAAATTAAGTCTTTTTTGACCTCTAACTTTGGGATGCTACAGAGAGTCCCTGAAGCATTCAAAATAGAGGTAAACAGGACTATTTGACATGCTAAATTACATGAGAAGCATTGTCCAATTAGAAATGACGTTTAACCTCGTTCAGGTTATAATTTAATGAACATCACTAATATATGTTCCAAAGTTATTAATATATGTTCCAAAATATATGGGTGCAGCAAACCACCATGGCACAGAATTAAACTAAGACTTTAAGGAAACATAGATCCTAGAACAGACTAGGTTTTGTTTTTCTTCTGTAAACAGGACATCCCAGCATAAGAAGTTTCCCTCTACTCTAACCTTTACAAAAAAAAAAAAAAAACCTTAAGTCTGTTCTCACCTTACAAAACTCACTGCTCTGCTATTTCCCAGTGGGTTCCAAGACCAAATATACACATTTACAATGGTTATAGTGACATCAGTGAATAAAGTCATGGTCATCCTCTAAAACTGAGAAGATGACCAAAAGTGGGGAATTGTTAAATCAAGTTCAAGTTTAGCCTAAAGCTGCCTCCTTACATATTTTAAGTTTGACCTAAAGATTTCTCTGCACATTATAAACTATAACGTAAATGGAGTTGTATACAGACTGTAGCCTATTCTTGTGCCAAACACCAAGTTTTGGCCAATCAAAGGTGGCCAACTGTTCAAACCGTGTTCAAATTAGTCAAACGCAAAGCTGTAACCAACCCAGCTGTTTCTGTACCTCACTTTCATTTTCTGTATGTCCCCTTCCCTTTCTGTTCATAAATCTTCCTCTACCACGTGGCTGCACTGGAGTCTCTGAGCCTACTCTGGCTCAGGATGCTGCCTGATTTGTGAATCATTCTTTGCTCAGTTAAAACTCTGTTACATTTAATTCAGCTGAAGATTTTCTTTTTCAACACTTTCTTTCCATCTCTTAGCAAGCAATAAATATTAATAGATCAGTCCCTAGCCTTTTTAATGGCTGCATGAAATTTCATCACATGGATGTACCATAATTATTTATTATTTGTCCTCTACTATGGGGCATTTAAATCATTCTCATCTTTCCTGACCACAAATAAGGCTACCTTGAATATTCTTGCATGTCTCTTTGACCACAGCAGTTTATCTGTAAGTGTAAATGCTAAATTGCTATCATTCAGTCTGGCAATGTAATTGCTAAATTGGCATAATTCACACATACTTCGCCTTAATGCTGAGTTTCATCTTCCCATCCCTGAGGCTTATAGGCCATGTTCCCTGGTCTGCTACAGCCTCAAGGACAACTTTATAGATGTCTGCTGATGGCCCTGAAAAACACTCAAGTCCAGTCATGGTAACTGGACAATAATCTCTGGAAGGCCTGATGGTAACAAGTGCTGGGGAAGAAAATCTATCTAATCAAAGGTATTTGTCAAACAGAAGAAAGAATGTGTTAGCAGAATGGGAGTGGGCTTTAAAAAATCCAGAAGAAAGCCAAACAAGAAGAATCTGGCAGCATTTTTATCACTCACAGTCCAAGGGAGACAGATAATTAGGCTAATAGAGAGGCATCAAGAAGTACATTCAAACGGGTTTCTCCAAGGCCTCAGTGGAATTTTCTTCCATACAATTCTACTCCTTTAGTTCTGGGTCCTTCCATACCATTCAGTAATGTAGTTAATAATTTATCTCCCTAGGTACCTGAATCCTAGGAAAAGGGTGTAGTGGATTAAAGATAGGTACAGATTCCTTGACATGCCTTCCATTCAGAGGTGAAGTCCATGGCTCCAGGATCTCAGTGGGCTCTGTAACTGCTTTGATTAGTGGAATACAGTGGAAATGATACTGTGCTGGTTTTCAGGCCCAGGCTGTAATCACCTGCAACTACTACTTTCTGACTCTTGGAACATTCACTGGGGAAGCCAGCACATGCAAGAAGTCCAGGTGTTATAAGACCACCATGCTGTAAGGAAGCTCAATCCAGTCATATGAAGAGAGAGAGAGAACCAGCTGTTCTGGCCAAACCAGGCAAGGCACCAAACATGCAACTAGAAAAGTTATCTTGGCCATTCCATTCTCAGAAGAAGTGACATGCCAGCTAAATGCCAGACTCAAGGCCCAGACATATGGCCTCACTTGAGCAATCCTCTCCATCTTTGGCCATTTGACCTGAAGGCCCACTCCATCATGAGGCAGAGATAAGTTATTTCCACTGTGCCCTGCACACATTCCTAACACACGAAATTGTGACTATGACAAAAATCTTTGTTGTTTTAAGTCACCACGATTTGGGATAGTTTGTTATGCAGCAGTAGATAATTAGAACAGAGGATTCTAGTGCAGTGGAGTATTATGACTCCTCCTGTCTTAGTTTGTTTGGTACTGCGATAACAGAATATCTGAGGCTGGGTAATTTACAAAGAACAGCAATTTCTTTCTTTCTTTCTTTTTTTTGAGACAGAGTCTCACTCTGTCACCCAGGCTGGAGTGCAGTGGCACGATCTCGGCTCACTGCAATCTCTGCCTCCCAGGTTTAAGTGACTCTCCTGCCTCAGCCTCCCGAATAGCTGGGACTACAGGCATGTGTGACCACACCTGGCTAATTTTTGCATTTTTTAGTAGAAATGGGGTTTCACCATATTGGAAAGGCTGGTCTCAAACTACTGACCTCATGATCCGCCTGCCTCAGCCTTGCAAAATGCTAGAATTACAAGCATGAGCCACTGTGCCCGGCCAGCAATTTACTTCTTACAGTTCTGGAGGCTGGAAAGTCCAAGGTTGAGGGGACTGTATCTTGTTAGGATCTGCCTGCATTGTCATCTGATGGCAGAAAGCAGACAGGTAGGAGGGTATGTGTGTGAGGTGGGGAGGGAGGGGTTGAAATAGTCTATTATCAGTAACCACTCCGTGGTAACTAATCATTCAGAATCATTCCAATTACCTCTTTTTTTTTTGAGATAGAGTCTCGCTATGTCGCCAGGGTCCAGGCTGGAGTGCAGTGGCGCGATCTTGGCTCACTGCAACCTCTGCCTCCCAGGTTCAAGCGATTCTCCTGCCTCAGCCTCCTGAGTAGCTGGGACTACAGGCACACGCCACCATGCCCAGCTAATTTTTGTATTTTTTAGTAGAGACGGGGTTTTACCATGTTGGCCAGGATGGTCTCGATCTCCTGACCTCGTGATCTGCCAGCCTCAGCCTCCCAAAGTGCTGGGATTACAGGTGTGAGCCACCATGCTGGGCCTTCAATCACCTCTTAAAGGTCCCACCTCTCAACACTTGCATTGGAGATCAAGTTTCCAACACATGAACTTTAGGAAGCACATTCAAACCATAGCACTTCCTCATTAAATAATCATGGGGGCACTCCAGAAACACATATTTGTTTCTCTGGATTTGGCCAATTGGGTCAGTCCCCAATAATCTGCCCATGCTGAATGTGTTGACAACATTTAGTTTCTGAAACCCGAAACACTGAGAGCTGAAGGGTCAGTCTTTTTCAATCTGCCCACCTCCCTCATGGTCTTTTCTTCCCACTATACTATGTCAAACAACCCAGATCAGGGAGCTGGAAGAAGAGTGTCACAAAGAAGTTTACCATCAGATGTATCCACTGCTCAGTACCACTCACAGCACCTCCTCTGTGCCTAAGACTGTGCCTGGCGCTTGGGGGGAAGAGGCAGGAAAAGACATAGGCCCAGCCCTCACAGCTTCACAGCCCAATTTCTAAGTCATATAAACAAGTGATGATAAGAAACATAATACATAATGGCCAGGCACAGTGGTTCATGCCTATAATCCCAGAACTTTGGGAGGCCAAAGTGGGAGAATTACTTGAGCTCAGGAGTTTGAGACCAGCCTGGGCATAGCGAAACCTGTCTCTACCAATAATACAAAAATTAGGCAGGCATGGTGATGCATACCTGTGGTCCCAGCTACTTGGGAGGCTGAGGGGGCAGGACAGCTGGAGCCCAGGAGGTCAAGGCTGCAGTGAGTCATGACCACACCACTGCACTCCAGTCTTGGTGACAGAGTGAGACCCTGTCTCAAAAAAAGAAAGAGAGAGAAACATGATAACATAAAATGACACATACGTGCTTGGGACATTGGAGGAGTTAGGGGGGATTAAATCATTAATCTCCTGGGCACTGGGGGGCACAGGGAGGGTCACCAAGCCAGGCAGTGCACGATAAGAGCTACAGAATAGATACCATTCTCAGGATCAATATCTTTGAAAGAAATTAATTTGATATAAATGTAACATATGTGTACATTCCATTTTTCCAGTGTTCAACATAATTTTTATTAGGAAAGAGAAAGGCACTGCCATTTATGGAGTAGTATGACTTTTACATGTCCTAATCCCTACCTCACTCCCTTAAGTGCTACAATGCTTTCCTAAGCTGATTTTTATTACTTTTATGTGTGCTAATGCAGTTTTTGACAACTGAGCATGCAAGGGACATTGTGGTTGGCTGTTCCTAAGCCCCTTCCAGTCCTCCCCTTTGTGTTGTAGACACCTGATTTGGGTAGGAGGGACCCCAACCCCAGCTTAAGGGTGAACCTGCACAGAGGTAAGCTAACTAGGGTATGTCTATCTCCTCCTGGCCACTATGATAGGTTCATGGACAGGCAATTAACCCACGCCAAGCCAGTCAACGAACTCCTGCAAGACAGATGAGTCAAGAGAACTGCAGAAAAACAGAGCTGTCATTTTTAAATTTAGAGACGGGGTCTTGCTATGTTTCCCAGTCTGGTCTCAAACTCCTGCACCCAAGGGATCCTTCTGCCTCAGCCTCTTGAGTAGCTGGGGCACTGTAGGAATGTGCCATCACACTCAGCTAAAGCTGTAGCTTTGACGACTTCCTGAGTCTCTAGAACAAAGCACACTTGAAGGACACTCAACTATTGGCATTTTCAGTTCTATGAGCCAATAAAGCTGCTTTATAGTTTAAGCCAGTTTGAGTGGCAACCCAACAAATTCTAACTGATACATAGTGAGTAACTGAAACATATCCCAAAACCATCCCTGCCACTGCAGTCCACAGAAAAATTGTCTTCCACAAGACTGCTGCCAAAAAAGTTGGGGACCACTGGCTGAAAAGATCTGGGTCCACAAGAAGTTATTTCAAAACTGTCTCTCAGTATTTTGTGACCTGCCCCCTGTCAACCTGAAATAATCAAACTTTTATAGATGTACAACACTCCTTTCTCTAATAACTCACATTAGCCACATGTAGTGGGAAGAGCTAATGTATTTCCCATGGGACAGCCCAGGTTCATGTGCTCCAACATCTTTGGGACACAAGGACTGAAATCAGGGGGCTCTGCTTTATCCCAGCCCTGGACTCTCCTTTAAAAGGCCATACATCCTGACTTTCTCCTGTTTTCTCTTCCTCCTCCTAAAGCCAACTAGAATTTCTTTGTAGTTACTGCTCTAGAGGTAATACTAAGCAAATCTGCCCCTGAGAAATCCTTAGTTTTCACTCTTGGGGCATTTACTGGGCCTCTCACATTTCTAGAGGTTAAATCAAGCAGGAGAAGTTAACAGGAGACTGTTTTCTTGGCTTAAAGCAGGAGTCCCCAACCCCCAGACCACAGACCAGTACTAGTCTGTGACCTGTTAGGAACCAGGCCTCACATCAGGAGGTAAGTGGCAGGCAAAGCTTCATCTGTATTTACAGCTGCTCCCCAACACTCACATTACCACCTGATCTCCGCCTCCTGTCAGATCAGTGCTGGTATTAGATTCTCAGAGGAGCACAAACTCTTTTTTGAACTGTGCATGTGAGGGATATAGGTTGTGCACGCCTTATGAAAATCTAATGCCTGATCTGTAACTGTCTCCCATCACCCATAGATGGGACAGTCTGGTTGCACTAAAATAAGTTCAGGGCTCCCACTGATTCCACATTATGGTGAGTTGTATAGTTATTTCATCATATGTTACAATGTAACAATAATAGAAATAAAGTGCACAATAAATGTAATGCACTTGAATCATCCCAAAACCATCCCCGCCACCCCACTCCGTGGAAAAATTGTCTTCCACAAAACTGGTGCCAAAAAGGTTGGGGACCACTGGCTTAAAGAATCTGGGTCCACAAGAAGTGATTTCAAAACCATCTCTCAGTATTTTGTGAGCTGTCCCCTGTCATTCTGAAATAATCAAAAGAATCAGAATCCAGTTTTAAACATTTTATTCAAGCGAAAAGCTGGGAATAGCCATTTGGGAAACACACACTCCAGAAAAACGGGGTCAGTGCTCCAAAGTTAAAAGTTAAGTCCTTGCTTATATAGGCAGGAAACAAAGTTTCATAGGATTATAACATTTTCTTCCTTTCTTTCTTTCTTTCTTTTTTAAGGAGGGAGGGAGGGAGAAAGGGAGGGAGGGAAGGAAGCATAACATTTTCTTTACAAAGCTGGTTTATGAGTTACAATTTGATTGTTATCATTTGTTTTCTTTTCCATGTGTCTCATTTTCTTTTCCTTTCCAATTTAAAATAGTATAGTCAACATTTCATCTTAAAGCAATGTGATAGGCATGAAGTCTTTGAATGAGAAAGGTAAAAGGAAGTTAATCTATAATGAAGTTCAATAGTGAAGAGGGAAGGGCTCTTCCTTGGCCCCCTGTAGACATTTATAACATTTTTTTTTTTTCAAAGATGGGGTTTCACCATGATGGCCAGGCTGGTCTTGAACTCCTGACCTCAGGTGTTCCACCCACCTCAGCCTCCCAAAGTGCTAGGATTACAGGCATGAGCCACCGTGCCCGGCGACATTTATAACATTTTACATAACAACAGAGATAAGGAAGAAAGCCAATCTATAATCAGAGAAACAAAGGTTACAACTGCTTAGGTTACGGTAGCCTGCTTATGTGACTTGAGTCCCGTAATTACATAATCACATTCCCTTAAGTCTCAAAATATTTTAAAGTTTCAACAGCTTAGATTTTGAATTATTTTATTTTCACATCCCCAAGTCTCACAAACATGAGACCAACAGGGAAGGTTGCAGGATAGACAGCAGCCACTGGGCCAGTGATCCCAGTTGATAGAATTACAGGTGTTGGCCACTACGCCCAGCCTCGGACTGATTTCTTAATAACAAAAAGTACCTTTTCCTTACTTTCTGTGGTTTTGCTTCCATGCCCAGAGAAGCAGCATTGTGTTTTCCGGGAAGGGGAAATTTACCTTGCAAATAACCAAGAGGCTTCTATAATCCTGCCGAAGTTATTTCCTTTGGAAGAAGTCTGTGGTAGCCAACATCATCATAGAACTAGTGATTCTGTAACATCTGTCAGCTTACACACTTGCCTCTGCCACTCTCTTCCCAAGACAGCTCCCTCAACCTCTGCTCACTTCAATCCAGCATCCGGATCCCCTCTTAGCTGGTGCCCTCCTGACTCACACCCCTCATCGTCCTGTTCATCTCAGCCCCAAGGGCTCTGTCTGCACTTAGCACATTCTCCCTAAGATTTCCAGTTTATGATCACAGCCTCAGTGGGTCCCCAGCTGAGTTCCTGCAGCCTTCACTTTTTGTCCAACGTCTCCTCTCCAGCTTCTCTGTTCCGGTGCTCACCCCCAACCCCAGGACGCGATGCCCCCGCGGGTTACCTGTAACTTGTGCAGCTTCAAGGCGTAACCTTGGGCAAACAGATGGAAGAAGAAGCGCAGCTGCCCTAGACGTGGAATCTCCTCTAAGCTCCGTAGCCGCCGCCGGTCACCGGGTCCGGTTCCGGGAGCTTCAGCGGCCTTATCCACCGGGAGGGCTGCAGGGATCGCGGCCTTGGCTCTGGCCCCATGGGGGCAGAGGCCACGGCCGGGCCCTCGCAGCGCCCACCTCAGATTTGCGCAGCCCAGCGCAGCCATGGGTTGTGCTCGCGCCGCTGCAGCTTTGGGTCCCGAGTGCGAAGTGCCTGGACCCGCCCGGGCAGCAGCGCAGGGCGGGTTCAAAGGCCGGGCGACGGGGCGGGCCGAGCAAAGGCCAGCCAGGCCCTTCCCGCTCACTCCCTCGCAGCCCTCACTCCTCCCGGCGACGCGGGGGCGGCAAGAGGGACGCGGAGATTCGGAGACGCCACTGCGCCCCGACCGAGGCCTCCGCCACCGAATTCCCTCCCCGCGCCCCCGCGGCCTCTCAAAGAACTTTTTGCTTGGTCTGAACTCTGGGCGGGGGTGCTGCGAGATTCTTTAGAAACCGGGAAGCCCCGGGACAGGCCCTCGCCCGGCTGCAGGTTCCCATGGCGACTCTCGCGTCCTGGAGGGAAATGGAACCAACCGCGGCTAAGCTGCCCTCGGCTTCTCCCAATGACCGACCGGATTGATCCCAGAGTCA
>PVKP010006556.1:16546-82438 GCA_004027715.1 Plecturocebus donacophilus
TGTATTTTTATTATTTATTATTTTTTAATTACTATTTTTTATAACAGTCCAGAGGTCTTTTTTTTTTTTACACCTATCATGCCATGAATTCATAGGAAATAGTTTCCAGCAGCTCAGGCTCTTTCCCATTGGTTCTCACAAAGTGTGCTTCTCTGGGTGGAGCAGGCTGGCGCTTCGGTTGAACCCAGGTACCTTTCTCTTTGGTGTCTTTCTTTTTCTGATCATTTTCCTTCACATGTTTCAGGAAGCGATCTCGGCTCTTAAAATGCTTAATGTGCTCAATACACACATTAATTCTCTTGGCAAGAATATTGCGCTTGGCCGGGCGAGGTGGCTCATGCCTGTAATCCCCAGCACTTTGGGAGGATGGATCACAAGGTCAGGAGTTCAAGATTCAGCCTGGCCAAGATGGTGAAACCCCATCTTTAAAAAAAAAAAAAAAAAAAAAAAAAAAAAAAAAAAGGACATTGCCCTTGTTTGTTTACAACAATGCCAACAGCATGCGGGGGGAACACTGTAGACTCTTCCAGTTTTGCCATGGTAACCCTTGTGGGGCATTCCTTTTTGAACAGTACCTACCCATCCCCTTGATGTCTACAATATCACCTGTCTTATATATTCACATATATGTGACTAAAGGAACAGCTCTGTTTTCTAAAAGGCCTGGAGAACATATATCACTTACCTCCCCTCTTTCCCTTTGTGTTTGTCCTTTTGGCGAATTACTGGAAGATAATGGTTCTGGCCAAAAGGGATTTTTGTATTTTTAGTAAAGATGGGGTTTCACCATGTTGGCCAGGTTGGTCTCAAACTCCTGACCACAGGTGATCCACCCACCTTGGTCTCCCAAAGTGCTGGGATTACAGGTGTGAGCCACAGCACCCAGCCTAGACCATATTTTTCATTTGGTTTTTGGACAGGAAGGACAGGAGGCCATGCTTTAAAAATGTGGTGGCACATGCCTGTAACCCCAGCTACTCAGGAGGCTGAGGCAAGAGAATCACTTAAATCTGGGAGGTGGAGATTGCAGTGAGCTGAGATCGCGCCACGCACTCCAGCCTGGGTAACAGAGCAAGACTCCATCTCAGAAAAAAAAAAAAATATATATATATATATATATGTGTGTGTGTGTGTGTGTGTGTGTGTGTGTATGTGTGTGTGTATGTGTGTGTGCATAGTCTAGTTCAAGACATAGGAGCCATTAATGAGGTCATAATTCCCTTACATCCTATAATGCCAAATCCTTACATCAAACTTAATCAAATACTAGAAAACACCCATTAGTTCACAGTGTTAGAGCATAAGAATGCTTTCTTTTGTATCTCTTTGCACCTCAACTCTCAGTATTTATTTTCTTTCAAGTAGGCTGATCCTGAAACTACTATCACCCACTGTACACTGGGCTGGTACTGCCTCATGGCTTTAGGCATAGCCCTCATTTGTTCAAAAATGCCTTGGCGCAAAAATTAAGAAAGCTAGAACTAAAAAGGAGAGCCACACTCTAGTATGTAAATAACATCTCTGTATACAGCCTCACTAAAGAGGACTCAAATAAAAGTGCCGTTCAAGCCCTAAACTTGCTAAAAAAAAAAAAAAAAATCAGTTTTCTCCATCCCAGGTCTAAATTTCTAAACCAAAAGTGAAATACATGTACATCCTAAACCCTGGAAACTGGATATTGTCCATCAAACAAAAGTTTACTTCTAAGTAAAACTTCCACAAACAAACAACTAAGAATTTAGCTGGGTATAGCAGGATTTTGCAGAATTGGGATCACAGAATTTAGACTCATTGCTAAGCCATTGTATGAGGCCCTAACAGGGCCAAAACATAAGCCAGTCAAATGATCAAAAACACAAGAGGCCTTATCTTCTAGCTAAACAAAGGGGTTTGCACAGCAATAAACCGCAGCTGTTGTTCTTATATTAACAACTCAGGATTAATTAAACTACCAGCTCAGAAGATTTACCAACATGCTACCTGGCTACATAATTTCAATAAGCACACTGCTCAACCATCTGGGACCCCATCAAAAAATACCTGGCAAGTGTGACACCGTGTCTACCTTTCCTGGAACCTTTAATAACGCGAATTTCTACTACTCTTTGATCTTTGCTTGTTTAACCTCCTTATAAAGTTTGTGTGTTATGGGTTACAACAGTTCCATGTCAAAATAATGGTCATACAAAAATTCCAACCAATCCCTGCCTCAGATTCAGACTCTTCAATAACCCACCCTTGGGACGCTTAAACCAGGCAGCCAGAAATATCCATGCCCTAACTAGACATGGCCAATAGCCCTAATCAACAAAAAGTAAATATAAAGCCCTGACCACCTCCCTCATCAACCCTTGAAAACAAAGAATAATAATCTCTGAGGATGGTCAAATGAGACAGGAATAACAACGGTGGTCTCAGAGAAGAAAACAATTCCAGGCAGCAGCTTCACACGACTAGCAAAAGGAAACTGTTAAAATAGTTGCATAAGCTAGGGGCCAGTAAGACTCTGAAAACCAAGACGTGGGTCAAGCTGGCTAAGATTGATGGGACTCAACATAGCACTAGATTTGATGTAGGTTTCACCTAGGACCTCATTATACACGCATTAACATACTAAATCACATACCCACCAGCACTGTGACAGTTCTAGGAAAACCCATATTTGGTGGCACCATAGTTCTGAGAAATCTTTACCTTTTTCCAGAAATCTTCATGAATATTCCACCTCTTGGTTAAAGAAACCCATAAAGATGGTAACTCTAAACCCCATGGTGCAACTGTCTCTCTCGAGCTGGCTCTGCAATACCCATATTTTTACTATTTTCTGACTCATCCTTGAATTCCTTCTTGCAGTGGTGACAAAAACCTGGACACTGGCCAAGGCCGAGGTCTCACCAGCATTTGGGGACCTCCCCTCGCCCACCAGTATTACCTGGAGCTCAGAGTCTCAGTCCTCCCGAGGTGACCAGGCATCTTCCCTGGACACCAGAAGGAAATGGAAAAGAACAGGAAGAACAGAGCCCCCATCTCCTGCCACCCCACCTCCTCAGGGTTTGCAAGGCCCACACACCAGACAGTGCACATTCCTTTACCAAAAAGCTAGGACATTTTCAGAGGGGAATAACTATGAGGAGAAGCAAACATGCTAAATTTCACCTCTCCCAGGTTGCAAGGGCAGCAGCTGGTGGCGTTGACTTTCATGACCTTGTGCTTGAGATGTTTCCCCGACAGCTGGAGTGCAGTGGCACGATCTTGGGTCACTGCAACCTCTGCTTCCTGGGTTCAAGCTATTCTCCTGCCTTGGCCTCCTGAGTAGCTGGCATTACAGATGCCCACCACCATGTTTTGTATTTTCAGTAAAGATGGGGTTTCGCCATGTTGGCCAGGCTGGTATCGAACTTCCAAACTCAAGTGATCCAACCACCTGGGCCTCCCAAAGTGCTGGGATTACAGGCATGAGCCCCTGCATCCAGCTCCCAACAGCTTCTCTAGTGGAGATCTGGCCCAGCATGTTGGTTTGCTCTGCGTCCCTTTTGCATCCTCTTCAAATCTCTAAGTGGAGAAAGTCTGCTTCTTCCCCCAAGGAGCTAAGATGCTTTTCTTCAAATAAGAATTCTTCTGCTTCTAATAATAAGGTCGTCTCACTGAACCCAGAGTTTCAAAGCCAACAGTCTCACAGGCTGAGGGCATGGGCACCTGGCTTCCGGATGTGGATAAGGAACCTCAGTTCCTGTTCTATTTACAATATTCCCACCCATGAGCCTGGAGGCCAGGCTGCTGGTATAGCGCTCTCTCCATTGACTGACCTGTAAAAGTAAGCATCTCTCTCTAGATACATTGATCTTCCCCTTAAAGACTGCAGTCTAAACCCACATTGAAGCAATACTTCCTCTCCAAATAAACAGAATCGGCGAGTATCAATTATTTTGCTAAACAGCTAACAAAGCAATTGCTTTCTTTCCTTCTTTGCTCAAGAGGCACGGGGGACCTGTTGGCATCATAGAAGGCTATACTATGCCAGGTGCAGTGGCTCACACCTGTAATCCCAGCACTTTGGAAGACCTAGGTGTGTGGATTGCTTGAGCCCAGGAGGGCAACATGACAAAACCCTGTCTCTACCAAAAATACAAAAATTAGCCAGGTGTGGTGGCACACACCTGTAGTCTCAGCTACTCAGGAAGACAGAGGTGGGAGGATCACCTGTGCTTGGCAGGTGAGGCTGCAATAAGCCATGATCACACCACTGCATTCCAGTCTGGGCAACAGAGTGAGACCCTGTCTCAAAAAAAAAAAAAATTAAAAAAGAAGGTCGAGGCCGGGCACGGTGGCTCATGCCTGTAATCCTAGCACTTTGGGAGGCCAAGGTAGGTGGATCACCTGAGGTCAGGAGTTCAAGACCAGCCTAGCCAACATGGTGAAAACCCATCTTTAAAAAAAAAAAAAAAAAAAAAAAAAAACGAAGAAGAAGGTCTACACTAGTTCTTAATGGCTGCACTCTGATACCAGGGAATGACACCTGCCTTAGTCAAACTCTTCAGGTCAACAATTGTCCTCTGGAGTGGGGTGGCAAGGCCACTTCTTCCACACACACACAACGCTTCCCCATAGTTTTGAAATAGCATCCAAATCTTTTCTTCTTTTTTTTTTGAGATTGATTCTCTCTCTGTCATCCAGGCTGGAGTGCAGCAGAGCAGTCTCAGCTCACTGCAGCCTCCACCTATCAGGTTGAAGTGATTCTCCTGTCTCAGCCTCCCACGTAGCTGGGATTATAGGCATGTGCCACCACACCTGACATATATATATATATATATTTTATTTATTTACTTATTTTGAGACTGAGTTTCACTCTTGTTGTCCAGGCTGGAGTGCGATGGCGTGATCTCAGCTCACTGCAGCCTCCACCTCCCGGGTTCATGTGATTCTCCTGCCTCACTAAGTAGCTGGGATTACAGGTGCCTGCCACCATGCCCAGCTAATTTTTATATTTTTAGTAGAGATGGGGTTTCACTATGTTGGCCAAGCTGGTCTCAAACTCCTGACCTCAGATTACAGGCATGAGCCAGTATGCCCAGCCAAATTTTTTTTTTTTTTTTTTTTTGAGACTGCATCTCGCTTTGTTGCCCAGGCTGGAGTGCAATGGTGCGATCTCAGCTCACTGCAACCTCCACCTCCCGGGTTCAGGTGATTCTCCTGCATCAGCCTCCTGAGTGGCTGGGATTATAGGCACGTGCCATCACGCTCAGCAAATTTTTGTGTTTTTAGTAGAGATGGGGTTTCACCATGTTGGTCAGGCTGGTCTCGAATTTCTGACCTCTGGTGATTCGCCCACCTCGGCCTCCCAAAGTGCTAGGATTATAGGCATGAGCCACCATGCCTGGCCAAAATTCTCATATTTTTTAGTAGAGACGAGGTTTTGCCATGTTGGCCAGGTTGGCCTCGAACTCCTGGTCTCAAGTGATTCACCTGCCTTGGCCTCCCAAAGTGCTGGGATTAATGGCGTGTGCCACTGCACCCAGACTTTTTTTTCAATTCTAATAGGTATTTGGATCTATTTCCCTTGTCTCCATCCTAGAGGTCAAAAACCCAGATAACTTTATGTGAAGCAAACCAGGCCAGAGACCCGAAGAGGGAAGTGGTGGGAAAGCCCCAGGGCGGCTACCACCCAGCACCACCCAGTTGCTCTCCCACAGGAATGCAGGCCTGGTGTTGCTAGAGTTTGGGATTTTTGAAGAGACATTAAAAATCTGAATTTTTTTGAGAAAATATCTGACAATCTTTTAAAAAAATGTTTAAATCAGCTCAAACAAAACCTGTGTGTGCCAGCTTCCACCTTGTGCTTTACTACATTCCACTTTTCTCTGCCTGTTTCTGAGCCAGGGCAAGACTTGCTCCATATATTCATTCATTTGAATACTACAGTCTCCCTGAAGAGTTAGAGGCTCTTATTCTTCTCCTGAGATAAGAAACATGAAGTTCAGAGAGGTAAAGATCAGTAAGTGGCAGGGGCAGATTTTGAACCCAGGTCTTCAGGAACTGAGTTTAATGTTCTTTCTGTTGGATTTGAGGTGAGAGGGGAAGGAGGAGACAGTGTGAACAATTCTACTGCAGAAATGGGAAGTTGAGAGGAACCCATGCATACCCTGATAACCAGAGGCTGGCTGATGGGGCATAAGAAGGAGAACCTGGCCGGGCACGGTGGCTCACGCCTGTAATCCCAGCACTTTGGGAGGCCGAGGTAGGTGGATCACCTGAGGTCAGGAGTTCAAGACCAGCCTGGCCAACATAGTGAAACCCCATCTCTACCAAAAATACAAAAATTAGCTGGGCATGGTGGCACACACCTGTAATCCCAGCTAATCAGGAGGCTGAGGCAGGAGAATTGCCTGAACCCAGGAGGCAGAGGTTGCAGTGAGCCGAGATCACGCCACTGCACTCCAGCCTGGGCAACAAGGACTCCAACTCAAAACAAACAAACAAACAGAAAAGAAGGTAGAACCACTGCCTGACCTATATAATGGCATCTGCCTAGAGCAAATAGCACTTTCCAGCCCTGGCGACTTGAGCATCTGTGGGGGTGGCAGCTTACTGTTATCTCAACCAGGGATGCCATGCCAATGTCCCCAGAAATGGTCTCAAGGACACAGTCTGTCCTTCTGAATCAGATACATTCTTATTTGAAATTTCATTTTGTATCAGAAAGTTATTTTTGGTAAAGTTAAGGATGCCTGCTGCTGTAAAATAAAGATGTGTCTGGGCTTTGTCTTGGGTTCCTGACATGGAGCTTCTAAACTTTTGGAATTTCCTGATTGGTAGCAGTGTCTTTGTTATTCATGCTGAGCTCCTAGATAGTTTCAAAATGAGGGCTGGTTGGCCTGGTGCAGTGGCTCCTGCCTATAAACGCAGCACTCTGGGAGGCCAAGGTGGGCAGATTCAAGGTCAGGAGTTCAAGATCAGCCTGGCCAACAAGGTGAAAACCCATCTCTAGTAAAAATACAAAAAAAATCGCCAGGCATGGTGGCAAGCACCTGTAATCCCAGCTACTCAGGAGGCTGAGGCAGGATAATTACTTGAACCTGGAAGGCAGAAGTTGCAGTGAGCCAAGATTGTGTCACTGCACTCCAGCCTGGGAGACAGAGCAAGACTCCGTCTCGGGATGGGAGGGGGAGAAATGAGGGCTGGTCATGGCAGAAAGACCAATCACATGATTAGAGGGTTGGGGCTTCAAGCCAGGTTATACCAGCTCAACCCCTGTGAAAGGGAGAAGGCTGAAGATTGGGTTGGAACATGTGGTCAATGATTCTATCAACTGTGCCTACAAAGTGAAATTCCAATAAAACCTGAACACTGGGCTCAGCTGCACTTCTCCGTTGGTGAATACATGGATGCATGGGGAGGGTGATATTCCCGGATTCCACAGGGAGCGGACAAGGAAGCCCCACATTCGGGACTCTCCTAGACCTCATCCTCCAGGTCTCTCTCTACACCTCGTCCTGATTCGTATACTTTATAATGAGACTAGAATTCCAAGCACAGTACAGAGCTTTTCTGGGTTCTATGAGTCATTTTAGTATTGTCAAACCTGGATGGTTTTTAGAAACCCCTGAATTTGTACACAGTTGGTCAGAGATATAAGTAGTCTGGGGACCCTCAAACGTTCAACTGGCTTCTGAAGTTAGAGGAGTCTTGTTGGAGACTGTGACTTTAACCTGCGGAGCCTGCATTAACTCTAGGTAGTGTCAGAATTGCAGCATTGCACTGGCCCTTTCTTTTCCTTGTGGTTGGGTGTAACTTCGGTGGATTACATTGTGCCATTGTGAGGGTCGCAATCTGGTCCACAGTTGCTATTGTCCCATGCTGCACTGCCATTAACAGAAATATCCTTGTTTCTGCCTGGTGTCACACTGTACCTCTATTCCTAACCATAGGGCTTCAGATCTAGCACATTCTCTCTCTCTCTCTCTCTCCCCCCATCTCTCCTATTTCCACATTCTCCATAGGCTTCTGGAAGCATCTGCTGGAGAATTCTGAGATACTCTCAGGCCTACCTGCCTAGTTATCTCAGATGTCCTCATACTGGGCAAGAGGGAACTTCGGAGGCTTCCCTTCCAGGAAGCAGGTATAGGTCTTTTCTCAGATTCTCAAAGGCACCAGATGAGGAGAAGTTCAGGACACAGGCCCCTATTGCAGGGACACACATCAGCCTAGAAGAAGAAGAATAGAAGAAAAAGGAGAGGGGAGAAGCAGGAAGGAGGAGAAGTTCAGGACACAGGCCCCTATTGCAGGGACACACATCAGCCTAGAAGAAGAAGAATAGAAGAAAAAGGAGAGGGGAGAAGCAGGAAGAACTAACATCTGAGGGCTTACAATGTACCAGGCATGTTCTGAGTACTATCCTAACATTAACTCATTTCATTCCAGCATCAACTCTAAGAGTTAGCATTATTATCCTAATGTTTTAGAATAGAAAGCAGAGGGCCAAGCGTGGTGGCTCACGTCTGTAATCTCAGCACTTTGGGAGACCGAGGCAGGTGGATTACAAGGTCAGGAGTTCGAGACCAGCCTGGTCAACATGATGAAACCCTGTCTCTCCTAAAAATACAAAAATTAGCTGGGCATGGTGGTGGGTGCCTGTAATCCCAGCTACTTGGGAGGCTGAGGCAGGAGAATCATTTGAACCCATGAGGCAGAGTTTGCAGTGAGCCAAGATCGTGCCATTGCACTCCAGCCTGGGCAACACGGCAAGACTCCTCAAAAAAAAAAAAAAAAAAAAAAGTAAATTGCACACCCCAAATAATTTGTCCAAGTCATGCAGCTAGTAGAGTCACATCCAGAGATTAGAAACTAGAAGTCCCAAGCACTTTACTCTTTAGAGCAGGGAAAACTGACTCCAGTAATCAAATATTTTCCTCTAAATATTTCAACATATGTCTGAATGCCAACTTTTCCACCGCAAATATTTGGCTATTTTTCTTCTGTGCTCGGGCACCCTTTCCCTAAAGGCAATGAGATGAAACATTCTAACCACTGCTTCCTTACAGGGGATGGGACACTCAATTAAAAGGGAGTGCCTGGAGGTAGGTGTTGCTATACTGTGAACAATTGAATAGGGCTCCCTACCTTGAAGTAAAAGAATTCATTGAAACAAAAGGCAGCATGACATAATGGGCAACATAGAGAAACCGTGTCTCTACCAAAAATACAAAAAATTGCCAGGTGTGGCAACACATGCCTGTGGCCCCAGCTACTAAGGAGGCTGAGGTGGGAAGATGGCTTGAGCCTGGGAGGCAAAGGTTGCAGTAAGCTGAGATGGCACCACGGCACTCCAGCCTGGGCGACCAAGCAAGACCCCTGTGTCAAGAAAAAGCAAATGCTCACAATATTTCATTAAGAAAACACAGGTTGGGGGTGGTGGCTCACGCCTGTAGTCCCAACAATTTAGGAGGCCAAGGCAGGTGGATCACGAGGTCAGGAGTTGGAGACCAGCCCGGCCAACATGGTGGAACCCCATCTTACTAAGGATACAAAAATTAGCCGGTTGCGGTGGAGTATGCCTGTAATCCCAACTACTTGGGAGGCTGAGGCAAGAGAATCACTTGAACCCAGGAGACGGGGCTTGCAATAAGCCAAGATCACACACCACTGCACTCCAGCTTGGGTGACAGAGCAAGGCTCAGTCTTAGAAAAAAAAAGAAAGAAAGAAAACACAAAAACAGGCCTGGTGTGGTGGCTCATTCCTGTAATCCCAGGACTTTGGGAGGCCAAGGTGGGAAGATCATTTGAGGCCAGCCTGGGCAACATAGCCAGATCCCATCTCTTAAAAAAAAAACAGAAGAAGAAAAATATCAGAAGAAACAACTACAACTTACAAAACCATTTTAACAGCTGATTTCACATGCACGCACTCGGCTGGAAAGGTACATATCAAAATTAACAACGGTGGTAAATTATTTGTGATTTTTATTTCCTTACTTAGACTTTTCTTCATGTTGTATACATATGCTTAATAAAAGATAAGGAGTACTATTTGTAATCGTCCTTAACTAAAAATCACTTAAATACTGGCCAGGTGTGGCTCACAAAGTTCTGTAATCCCAGAACTTTGAGAGGCTGAAGCGGGTAGATCACTTGAGGTCAGGACTTCAAGACCAGCCTGGCCGACATGGCAAAACCCCATCTCTACTAAAACTATAAAAATCAGCTGGGTGCAGTGGCATGTGCCTGTAATCCCAGTTACTTGAAAGGTTGAGGCAGGAGAATCACTTGAACCTGGGAGGCAGAGGTTGCAGTGAGCCGAGACCACTCCATTGCACTCCAGCCTGGACAACAGAGGGAGACTGTCTCAAAAAATAAAATAACACTTAAATACTTATGACAGTTGAATGAATAAGTAAATTGTTGTATTCATACAATGGAATTAGATGAATGAACTGTGACTATACACAACATAGGTGAATCTCAGAAGCATAATGTTGAGTGAAAGAAACCAGACATAAAAAGACCACATAATGTATATTTCCATTTACTTAAAGTTTAAAAACAGAAAAGTGTTTGCTATGGTTTGAATGTGTCCCCTCCAAAATTGAAGTGTTGACAATGTGATAGTATTAAGAGGTGGAGCCTTTACAAGGTGATAAGGCCCCGAGGGCTTCTCCCTCATGAATGGTATTAGGTTTCCTAATACAGGGCCTTCACAGAGGGGTTTCTCTGTCTTGCCCTTCTGCCTTCTGCAATGTGAGCACACAGAGTTCCTCCCCTCTGGACGACGCAGCCCTCACCAAACAAACGAACTTGCTGGCACCTGGATCTTGGACTTCCTAGCCTCCAGAACAGTGAAAATATTCAATATCTGTTCTTTATAGATGATCTAGTCTGTGGTATTCTGTTGTAGAAGCACAAATAGACTAAGACTGCTAGAAGTTAAGAAAGTAGTTTCTCTTGAGGGGAGGTAATGGTTAGCCAGGGGGATTGAGGGAGTTCTGGGGTTCTGAAAATACCTGTTTATTGTCCTAGAGTGCTAGTTTCATGGTTTTGTACACCTCATAAAATTCATCAACAAAGCCCCATGATAACACTAGTTTACCTGGGCAACAAATTTGCACATGTGCCCCTGAACTTAAAATAAAAATTTTTAAAAAATCATCAAGCCATGCACTTATGATTTTTACCCCTTTACATATATTTCAATTAAAAGTTTTCTTTGAAAGAGGACATCAGCAAAATGGCAAAACTGAAAACTCCAAATGCCCATCCCTCCACAAAAAGATATGAAAGAAAAAAAAAAAACCAGAAATGGTCAGAATCAACATTGTCAAGACTTCTGGAAAACAATCAAAGGTTTACAGCAATGAAGAAAATGCTGAATTAAGAAAAAGACAACTTCAAAATGGTAGCAAAGCATCATTTGTCCTTGTCCTATCCCTTCCCCAGCTGGGAGGCAGTCTTGAAGAAAGCAGCCTGTGTTCCCTGTCTGGAACCCTTGTTCCTGGTTCTGCAGGGAGCAGAGCTGACCTTACTCGTTCGTCTGTCCTAACCTGTCTGGGCACTGTCTGAAGGACTGATGCTAGCTGCCCACCTCTGTTTTGCCTATCTTGGAACCACCTCAGAACAGAAAAGAGGCAGGGATTGCTCAAAAACATTGCAAGGCAAAGTTGCAGGACATGAAATCAACACACACACAAAATCAGTTGCATTTCTATACACCAGCCATGAACACTCCACAGAGAAAATTAAGAAAACAGTTCCATTTACAGTAGCATCGAAATAACTGAAATACTTAGAAACAAATTAAATCAAGGAAGCACAAGACTTGTACACTGAAAGCAATAAAACAGCAGTGAAAGAAAGTAAAGAAAACCTAAATAAGTGGAAAGGCATGTCATGTTCATGGCTTGGAAGACTTAATATTAAGATGACAATGTTACCCAAAGCTATATTTAGACTCAATGCAATTGCTTTCAAAATCTCAATGACATTTTTTTTTTTGGCAGAAATGAAAAAATACTAAAATCCACAGGGAATTTAAGTAAACCAAGAATAGCCAAAACCATCTTAAAAAAGGAGAACAAAGTCAGAGGGCTCATACTTCCTGATTTCAAAACCTACTACAAAGCTATCGTAAACAAAATAGTATAAAACTGGAATAAGGATAACCTATAGACCAATGGAGCAGAATTGAGAGCCCAAATATACACCTTCACATTGATGATCAATTTTTGACAAGGATGTCAAAACCACTGAATGGAGAAATAATGGTCTCTTCAACAAATGGAGCCAGGAAAACTAGATATCTACATGCAAAAGAATGAAGTTGGACCCTTATTCTATACCATATACAAAAATTAACTCAAAATAAACCAAAGACCTAAATTTAAGAGCTAAGCCTTAAAACCTATCAAACTTTATAACAGCCTATAAAACTCTTAGAAGAAAACAAAGTAGAAAAATCAGCATGACTGGTTTCTTAAATATGACACCAAAAGCATAGGCAACATATGTCATATTACAAAAAACCAATTGACTGGACTTCACAAAAATTAAAAACTTTTATGCATCAAATTACACTGATACTAACAAGAGAGTGAAAAGACAACCTACAGAATTGGAAAAATATTTGCAAATCATATACTTGATAAGGCATTAATATCCAGAATATATAAAGAATTATTACAACTCCAGAACAAAAAAAAACCTAACAACCCAATTTAAAAATATGCAAAGGGAGGGGGCGGTGGCTCACGCCTGTAATCCCAGCACCTCGGGAGGCCAAGGTGGGGGGAACACACGAGGTCAGGAGTTGGAGACCAGCCTGGCCAACATGGTGAAACCCTGTCTCTACTAAAAATACAAAAAATTAGCCAGGGTGGTGGTACACTCCTGTAATTCCAGCTACTCAGGAAGCTGAGGCAAGGAGAATCACCTGAACCCAGGAGGCGGAGGTTGCAGTGAGCCAAGATCGCACCACTGCACTCCAGCCTGGGTGACAAAGCAAGACTCCGTCTCAAAAAATAAAATAAAATAAAATAAATAAAAATAATAGAATACAATAAAAATAAGCAAAGGACTTGAAGATATTTTTCTAAAGGGAATATATAAACGGTCATTAAGCAAATGAAATAATGTTCAACACCATTGGTCATTAAGGGAATGAATGCATTCAAAACCACAATGTGATAATATTTCACATCCATTAGAATGGCCTTAATTAAAAAAAAAATCTTAAAATAGTTAAGTGTTGATGAGGATGTAAAGAACTTGCAATCTTCATACACTGCTGGTAGAAACAATGCAAAATGGCACAATCACTATAGAAAACAGTTTGGCAGATCCTCAGAAAGTTAAATATAGAATTACCATGTGCTATGATTTAAATGTTTGTTCTCTCCAAAACTCATGCTGAAATTCAGTTGAAGTTGTAACACTGTTAAGAGGTGGTACCTTTAAGAGGTATTTAGGTCATGAGGGCTCTGCCCTCATGCATGGACCAATGCTGTTATCAAGAGTTTACCCCTCTTCCTGGCTCCCTACAACTCTCTTGGGCCATCCGCCATGTCATACCTTCTGCCATGTTATTAGACTGAAAGAAGGCCCTTGTAAGATGCCAACACCTTCATACTGGACTTCCAAGCCTCCAGCACTGTAAGCCAATACATTTCTGTTTATTATAAACTAGCTAGCCTCAGGTATTCTGTTATAGCACCATGAAGCAAAATAAGACACCATGTGACTCACCAATTTCTACCCTAGGTATATACCCAAAAGTACATAGAATTCAAAACCGGGACTCAAGCAGATAATTGTATGCCAATGTTCACAGCCGTATTATTCACAATGTCTGAAAGGTGGAAACTTCCTAAGTGTCTATCAGTGAAGAATGGATAGCTGAATGTGGTGGCTCATGTCTGTAATCCCGGCACTTTGGGAAGCTGGCGCAGGAGGATCACTTGAGCCCAGAAGTTCAAGACCAACCTGGGCAACAAAGCAAGACTCCACCTCTACAAAAACTAAAAAATTAGCTGGGCATGGTTCTGTGCACCTACAGTCCCAGCTACTCAGGAGGCTGAAGGAAGAGGATCCCTTGAGCCCAGGAGTCTGAGGTTGCAGTGAACTACGGTCATGCCACTGCACTCCAGCCTGGGTGACAGAGCAAGATCTTGTCTCAAAAAAAAAAAGGATAAACAGAAGAATAAGTAAATAGTAATACAACTGAATATTATTCAGCCATAAAAAGGAAAGATGTATTGATACATGAACCTTGAAAACATTGTTAAGTGAAAAAAAACAGACATAATAGAACACTGTATTATTCCACTTATATGAAATATCTAGAATAGGCAGATTCAGAGAGACAGAAAGTACATTAGCAGTTATCAGGTGCCAAGGGAGGCTTGGCGAGTTACTGCTTAATGGGTAGTTTCTGTTTGGAGCAATTAAAAATGTGAATGTAGTATGGTTGTGTGACACTGTCAATGTAATTAATGCCAGTGAATTATACATTTAACATGGTCAAATGGCAAATGTTATATATATATGTGTGTATATATATATATATATATATATATGTGTGTGTATATATATATATATATATATATATATATATGTGTGTGTATATATATATGTGTGTGTATATATATATATATATAATGTTTTTTCTATTTATTATTTATTTTTGAGATGGGGTCTCAGACTCTGTCGCCCAGGCTGGAGTGCAATGGCATGATCTTGGCTCACTGCAACCTCTGCCTCCTGGGTTCAAGCAATTCTCTGTCTCAGACTCTGCAGTAGCTGAGATTACAGGCGCCTGCCACCATGCCGGCTAATTTTTGCATTTTTTTTAGAGACGCAGTTTCACCATCTTTGCCAGGCTGGTCTTAAACTCCTGCCTCGGCCTCCAAAGTGTTGGAGTTACAGGCATGAGCCACCGCACCTGGTCCCTTTATTTTTTGAGATGGAGTCTCACTCTGTCACCCAGGCTGGAATGTAGTGGCGCGATCTCAGCTCACTGCAACTTCCACCTCCTGGGTTCAAGCAATTCTCATGCTTCAGCCTCCTGAATAGCTGGGACTACAGGTGTGCACCACCATGCCTGGCTAATGTTTGTATTTTTAGTAGAGACAGGGTTTCACCATGTTGGCCAGGCTGGTCTCAAACTCCTGGCCTCAAGTGATCCACCTGCTTCAGTCTCCCAAGGTGCTGGGATTACAGGTGTGAGTCACCACACCCGGCTTGTTATATATTTTTTATTACAATAAAAAAAAAGTATTGTTGCAATAAGCCGAGACTGTATCATTGTACTTCAGCCTGAGCAACAAGAGTAAAACTGTCTCAAAAACAAAAACAAAGGAGAAAAGGAAAGGAAAGGGGAAAGGGAGGAAAGGAAGTGAAAGGAAGGGGAAGGGAGGGGAGTGGAGGGGAGAGGAGGGGAGGGAAGAAGGAAAAAGACTAAGACCAGCCCAGGGCTGAAATAGGTAGGCATTAGGTGGCAAATGGAGCTAGGAGTAAGAATTTAGGCATGGCATTCCATCAAGTAAAGCTGGATTCTGTATCCATGTTCCTAACAGTGCATATCATGTACACCCCTAAGATTCTCCCCTCTCGAAGTTTGTTGCATGGTAGAGGGTTGGCTGGACCCACGGTTAAGCGTACTTGCTAGAGCAAATGAGAGGTTAAGAATAAAACCAAGGGCAGAGCTGGGTGTGGTGGTACACACCTGTAGTCCCAGCTACTCAGGAGGTTGAAGTGGAAGGATCATCTGAGCCAAGGAGTTTGCGACTGCAGTGAGCTGTAACTGTACCACTGCACTCCAGCCTGAGTGTCAAAGCAAGACCCTTTCCTTAAAAAAAAAATTTGTAACTTTATAATTATGAAATTGAACTGTTATGAACTGTCAGGGTGCCCTTGCTGACCTGGCTAATTCATCATCACATTTTTCAATCTCAGTATTTTTGTCTCTTTTTCAAGCTTTGTATCCCCTCCTTCCGTCAGCCCAGGCTTTCCCATTGATTTTGAAGCCAGCAACTTCTACAAAGTATTAGGAAATAGGGTGGTAGATGGCTTCGTTAATTCAATCAGTAACCTTGGACATGTCATCTAACCCCTTTGAACCTCATTTTCTTAATCTGTAAAATAGAGATAATACCAACATTGAAGGGTTTTTTTGTAAGGATGAGTGTACATCTACACTGAGAACAGTGTGTGAATAATACTCAATAAATGATAGTTACTGTTTTGTTCCAGCACCCACTGTAGAGGAAATGCACTGTTATTTAATACATAATACCTGTCCCAGTGACTATGATTTCCCTTCTGAAACACATCATGAGATCTTCTTTTTTTTTTTTTTTTTTTTTTTTGAGACAGGGTCTTGCTGTTGTCCAGCCTGGAAAGCAGTGGACCGATCTCCTGGCAGCCTTGAACTCCTGGGCCCAAGGGATCTTCCTACCTCAGCCTCCTGAGTAGCAGGGACTACAGGCATGTGCCACCATGCCAGACTAATCTTTTAATTTTTTTGTAGATACAGGGTCTCACTATGTTACCCAGGCTGGTTTCAAATTCCTGGCCTCAAGTGATCCATTTTAGCCTCCCAGGAGCTGGGATTACAGGTGTGAGCCACCATGCCCAGCCCATGATGGGAAATTCTTAGTGCCAAAGATTCTGATTTGTTAATCACAGCACATTAGAAAGGTCATTTGTCTAGGAAAGAGATGGACTTAGAAAAAAGTTATTTTATCTCCAGTGATTTGGGCTTTTTATCTTCTGGTAAAGGCAAGTGGACTTAGTGATGTATCTCAGGCATGATTGTTGAGATATCTGGCACTTACCAAGCTCATGAATCCTGACTTTGAGTCAGTTTCTCAACAAGAGAGATGGGTCTTAAAATTTATTTTCCTCTGCCAAAGAGCATCCAGACTTGGGATGTCAATTGAACAGTCTTTCTAGTCCTAAATATACCAGGCATTCCAATGGTTATCATGATTAATCCAGAGGGCTGCACACAAGACTGACAATGCCACCGCCATAGCATTATTTTTTATTTATTTATTATGAGACAGAGTTTCGCTCTTGTTTCCAGGCTGGAGTGCAACTGTATGGTCACGTCTCACTGCAACCTCCGTCTCCCATGTTTAAGCGATTTTCCTTACTCAGTCTCCTGAGTAGCTGGGATTGTAGGCGTCCACCACCATGCCCGACTAATTTTTGTATTTTTAGTAGAAACAGGGTTTCACCATGTTGGCCAGGCTGGTCTCGAACTCCTGACCTCAGGTGATTAACCCCCCTCTGCCTCCCAAAGTGCTGGCATTACAGGCGTGAGTCACTGTGCCCGGCCGCCATAGTGTTATTAGTAGTTGATCCAAGCTGGGAACTCCACTCTAGGTATTATAATCTGTGGTGCCCCACTCCTTCTCCCACAAATTCCTATGCTGAAGTGCTCACCCCCAGCACCTCAGAATGTGACATTATTTGGGAATAAGCTCATTGCAGATGTAGTTAGTAAAGATGCGGTCATACTGGAGTAGAGTGGGCTCCTATTCCAATGTGACTAGTGCCCTTATAAAAAGGAAAAATTGTAGAGACATACACATGGAGAATGCCATGTGAACATGAAGGCAGAGACTGGGTGATGTTTGTACAAGCCAAAGAATGCCAGATTGCCAGCAGACAACCTGAAGCTTGGAGAGAAGCCTGGTACAGATTCTCTCACAGCCCTCAGAAGGAACCAACCCTGTCAACAACTTGATTTGGGGCTTACGTGTGCAATTCCTTGAGCTCCTACAAATCCATCACCCATGTTACCAACGCCCAAATCAAGAATTAGAGCACTTCCATCACCTCCGAAAGTTACCCTGTGCCTCTTTTCTTACTATACTATTAATGCCCAGAGGCAACGATTGTTCTGACTTGTTCCCATAGGTTCGTTTCCCCTGTTCCTAAGCATCATATTAACTTAATTCCACAGTATGTACTCTTTTTGTGTCTGGCTTCTTTCACTCAATGCTTTTGAGATCATAAATCAGTAGGTTTGTTACTTTTCATTTTTTCTTTTCTTCCTTCTAACATACTGCTGGATGTGCCTTTTAATTGGGTGGTATTCCACACCAGTTTATCTGATCTCATACTGAGAAACATTTGGATTATTCTCAATTTTTTGTTATTATGAATGAAGGCTTAATAAACATTTTTGGTAAACATGTGATTTCCTTTTTTTCCACCTTTTTAAGAGAATACCGGGGAGTGGAATTTCTGAGTCATCGGTAGATATATGTTAGCTTTCTAAAAAACTGTTAGTGTTCTGCGGTGGTTGAACCATTTTACACTCTTGCTAGCCACGTACAAAAGGCCCAGTTGCTGTACATCCTCACCAACACTTGCTCTTGGCTGCCCTTTTAATAGTGTTATCTCAATGTGGTTTTAATTAGCACATGCCTCATGAAATGACATCTCCTGGTCTTTTTCTTTTAAATCAGCTTTATTTACTTACATACAATACTACTCACTCATTCTAAGTGCACAATTTGATGAGTTCCAGCAACTGTATATAGTCATGTATCCACCACTACAATCAAGATACAGAATCTTCCCACCGTGCCCTTTACAGTCTACCCTTCTCTCATCTATAGTGCATGGCAAGCACTCATCTGCTTTCTGTGACTATAGTTTGCATTTTCTAGATTATGGAATAATAAAGCATGCAGTCTTCTGTTTCTGGCTTCTTCTTGCTTAGGAATATGCTTAGATTCATGCATGGTGTTACATGAATCAATTTATTCCTTTTTTATTTATTTATATTTATTTGTTTTGTAGAAACAGGGTCACACTGTATTGGCTCAGGCTGGTCTTGAACTCCTGGGCTCAAGTGATCCTCCCGCCTTGGCTTCGCAAAGTGCTGGGATTACAAGTGTGAGCCACAGCACCCGAACTCTGCCTTTTTCATATCTAAGAGCATTCCATTGAGCACAGATATCACAATTCGTTAATTCACTAATTCTTGGACATACGGTTGTTTCTAAGCTTTGGCTACTATGAATAAGCTGCTATGAACATTTGCCTGCAAGAGTGGAAGTGCTAGGTCCTATGTTAATGACATGTTTCACTTTATAAGAAATTACCAAGCTGCTTTCCAGTGCAGCATTTGGCACTCCCATCAGTGGCTTCACAGTATCTCAGTATCATACTGACACTTGGTATTTTCAGTCTTAAATTTGAGCCACTTTAGTGTTAAGTGGTATCTTGCAGTTTAAATTGCTCTTCTCTGACTACTAATAATAGGGGCTTTAATCTATCTAAGCTAATTATCTCAATACATCTTCAGCTTTAATTCACGGATAAAATCAAAGTATATTCTCAATACATCCTCAGCTTTAATTCACGGATAAAATCAAAGTATATTTTACCATAGTTTTGTAATATTAACATGGTATTGTAATCGTATTGTAATACTGTTGCATGTTAAAGTATTTTTACTTTAAATGCTTTTGATGGAAGTTTTGGCCAGTTTTAGAATCCACTATTTTAAATCTGTATCATATATTATCAGGCACCTTGTTAGGTGCTTTCCCCCCATATTCTAGTCCCATAACTATTCTATGAGGTAGGCTTTGGTGTCCCCAGTTTACTAATTGAAACTTAAATATCTTTTCAAAATTTTGTTAGCTTTGCCTGTGGCAGTCCCTGGCATTCCATGTATCTCAGTCTATTATAATTACGACACAGATGGGTTTTAGAAAACCACCACCTGCTATTGACCCTTCTTGTGTTCTTTCACCCGTGAAACATCTGCCAAGAGCAACATATGACTGTTTGCTACTTTCACTGATCCAAAGTTAGTGAAGGGGCAAGCCAAACCAGATGGTATAGATCCCTGGATATTAATCAGTGTGCAAACTCTGCTACAGGGGGACTCTAAAAGGCCAAGAAAGGTTGGAAAAGTCTTGGTCATAATCTCAGGTGGCATGAAATGGAGCTCCCTTAGCCATCTGAAAACCATCAGTGTTTCCAAGTCTCAAAGCAGCTGGGGTATCTGAACAGCAATCAGAGGTAAGCCTTAACCTTACAAATCAAGGGGAGGCCAGGAGAGGAGATCCCCTGGCTGCCTTTGTTGTCACCTATCTTGGGTACTAATTCAGCTGCGGAGGAAGTAGAAAGGTCTTTGTATCCAGATGATCAATCTCCTTCACTGGCCCTCAGCAGTGCTGGATTGTCCCAGAAGCCATCAGGTATGTCTTTTGGCTAGGGGGACAGGGGGGATAGTCACCCTCAGCCAAACAGCCTGACACCAAGAGAATGTCCCTGTAATGACAACTGCCCGTTGGTACAGCTGTTAGGTCTCTATATTTACTCTTTGGCTTCAGTTCCGATCAGGATCTCTTCCTTTCTGTACCCTGCTCCTCCCCTTTCCAGACACCTGACACCCACTGTGCTTGCTCTCCCTTTCTTATCAAAGCTGCTCTTGAAATAATTTAATAATCTCACTCAGTTCACATACTTCTAATGCTTACTGTGCTTTCTTTCTCAGGGATCCGTGCTCTGACTGTAAAGTGTTTAGCCAAAGAAAGAAATCCCCAGTAGAGTGATAATGTATTAAGAGGCTGAATAATGATGATGTTTGTGTGTGCACTGGGGTGAGGGTGAGGGCCATGAGCTATCTAGACCCTGTTCTGGCATCTTCACTTCTAAAACATCTCAATGGCAGCTCCACTTCCTGGAGGAAAGGGTTTTACATTTCTTGCCTGTCTCTTCCCACCCAGGGCACAAGGCTTGGACAGCAAGTGGAGGAAGGCGTGACCATGCAAAGTGCCCTCTATGTCCTAAGTACTTTTACTACATTCGGTTTAAACCTTCACAACCCTGCAATGTAGGTATTATATTCATACTACAAAGAAATGGAGACCTAAAAGTTAGATGACACACCCAAGGTCACACAGTAAGTGGCAGAACTGGGATTTAAACCCAAGATCAGCCTGATTCAAGGTTCCTGATCCTTTCCTGACAAAATGCCATCTCTTCATTAGTATTTGTTCTAAGCAACTGAGTTTTTCATCATTCCTAAGTGGATGTGAAGTCAGCAGTGACTGCCCTCCTCCACTTTCCACCCCAAGACCTTACTCCACTACTCTAGAAATATCCTGCACTTCATTCCTTGTCTCAGGAACACTCACTTCCCTTCCTTCAAATAGACTAGGTAAGTTATCAGCTTAGGAAAGCAACTGACATGCTCTGACAAATATTTATTCTACTATACTCCCAAATTTAACTTTCCAAAAAAATCTCATTCCTTCTCAAAAACGCCTACTTAGCTGAATATCTCATATGGAGGGTATTCAATGCAAACGTACATATGCCGAATGCTTAATAAGATTTAATTTTCTCTCAAGAGTGAAAGGTGGCCAGGCACAGTGGCTCACGCCTGTAATCCCAGCACTTTGGGAGGCAGAGGTGGGCAGATCACGAGGTCAGGAGATCAAGACCATCCTGGCTAACAAAGTGAAACCCCGTCTCTATATGAAAAAGAATGAAAGGTAAATGTGATACAGTAAGTTCCATTCCTTTCTCCTACCCAGCAAAACCCCCACATCTATCAGATGCTCAAATGTGACGACAATTTATTAATGTACAAACATGTTTTAAACTACTAAGAGCACTGTCTTTCCATTGAGCATTTAGGACTTTCACAGATCATAAGGACTTCATTTCCTAAGTCCTTCTCCCTTCCCCCACCATGCTTCCCCCCAAACCCTCATTCAGCAATGCTGGTTCCCTCTCCAGTTAGGGGAATGGAAGTAGATTGGCTGTGTTGTACAAGATTCTCAGAGGGCAAGCCAAAGAAGTTGGTTTTCATGGAGTAAACCAGCTCAAACAGGCCTCCATGCCTAAGTCCTTGCGGAGAAGGCCCAGCCACAACAAAGCTGCTAGGCGGGCGGCTCATTTTCTCTTAGGAAGGCAGCAGATGCCCTGTCATGTCTGCACTAGAATACTGCAGCCAGAGGACTGAAGAGCTGGGCCGCTCCAATTACATCAGAAAAGATCCAATAGGACTATCCAGGACCTCTCCCATGATGGCCCGACTTTAAAGTCATTATTGAGCAGCCAATGATGCCCAGGACTTTGCCACCAAACTTTCTTCACAACTGTCAACATGGCCTTAGGACTGGCCAGACACCACCTACTCTGTGGCCTTGAACCCAGTCAGGCCTCTCAGTGATCTTTCCAGGGCTCCACCCCAACTCGCCACAGAGCTACAAGAGCCATGAAACACGGGAGTCACTATCTTTCCAAAGCTCAGAGAGAATGAGGGCAGCTACAGTTCTTGGTGAGACTAAGTAGCTGAGCTTTCTGCCTGATATGCAACGAGAAAACTTGAGTAGCAGGGACATGGGACCATTTGGCTTCTTATATGTGCCACTGCTAGAAAAAAACTAAAGGGACTGCAGGGGCTGGGGAGGAGGCAAGCAGCAACCAGGAAGTGCTGGGTTAGGAAGGAGCACAGCTCCAGAGAAAACTTTTCTGATTCAAACTCTTCCACCTGTTCAGCTCCAAGGCTCCACTTTCTCATCCCTAGATGAGAGAAGTAGAACTTCTGGTTCAAGTGCTGGGGGTCCTTTGAGATCTCTGTAAATACAGTTCCCTCAGTCAATATTTACTGAATACTCACTGTTTACCAAGTCTAGAGGAGGGAGGTAGAATCAGTTGAGTACAAGAGTTTAGTGTGAAGTCTCATTGGAAGCCCATCCTACGATAGTGACTGCTCCTGAAACCTACCTGCCAAGCAACCAGATCCTGCTTGCTGTAGGGCAGAACGTGAGAAACCACATTTGCTGGATTGTAGAGAAACCTCATCCCCTTCCACCCTCTCCCTGGACTCTGTCCTTTGATACATGGAGACAGGTAACAGCTACTGGGATTATCTGGGCTCCTTCACTGGGGCCATGGGAAATTCACAAAGTTCACAGATCCTCTTACACCTCACAGCTAAGGAGGAGCTGTCCACGAGAGAGATGTCAGAAGGCTGAATGAGCAGTGATGGGGGGTCAGAAAAGGAAGACCTAGGGCTGCTGGCAGGGTGGGTATTTGGAAGGAGTCGGTGAAGATGCCTTCAAATAGGCATCTTGGGCCTTTGTAGGCCAAGATCCTAGTCTTGGGTGGCTAGAATCCAAGACTGGGATGACAGGAAATGGGTCTGGCATGCTGTGGCCTCTCTGCTGTCTACTGAGGAAGTTCAAAGCTTTCTCCTCAGGACAGGGGGTGGAAGAGGGGTGAGGGAAGACCTAAGGAAACGAGGACCTCAGAAGGCCCCCTCCAATTCAGAACAAAGGACTTCTGGCCCATATATGTTCTGTATGTTTTCTCCTCTTGAGCTACAACTCAGCAACTGCACCAAGGCCCCAAACAAACCACATGGCTCACTTAAGGTAGAAACCAAAACCTGCTTTATAAGGCTGTGTGGCCATCACTGGCTTCTCTGCTGATATGAGGTGCCAGCCAGGCAGACAGGTGACAGAGGGTGACCCTTCCTCACCTTCTCCCCATCACCACCATCCCTCCGGTCCTACACATACTCATCTCTATAATGCAATCACTCAAAAAATACTCTGAGGAGGGATAGGGTGAAGCGGGAAGGAGTTCAGGCTGGCAGCAGGCCGGTTCCCGTGAGGTAGCTGATGCCCATACTCCTGGGCAGAGGCTTGTGGAGCGAAGCCCATTATGGGCTCACAGCCAGGAGGGAGTCACTGGCTGACTGGAAAGTGGAGGGAGCAGCAAGTCTGGAAGTCCGCCCAGAGTACTTGATCACAGGTAACGTCTGGGTGGAAAGGCTGGGCTCTTTGTTGATGTCCTCACTGTCCTTTGAGGAACTTGGTTTCTGGGGATAAGGTGGAAGGCCAGCTTGGGTCTTCTTGGACTTGGGTGTGGTCCCATCTTCAGAGAGTAGCAGACTTCCTTCGCAGGAGCTGTGTTTTCTGGAGGGAACAAGTGGGGACAGAAATGGCTGAGACACTGTTTAACTGAGACTTTACCTTAGGATTTGCTTCAGAGTCTGGAGCAGGCATTCACATTATGGTGTCAGAGGCCATCATTACATGGATATGTAATAACCATACAAAACATTCTATTTACTTGAAGGCTTGAGTCAATGGGGGTGCGGGCAGAGGGCTAACGACTTCCCACAGCAAGTGGGTATGGCTGACAACGGCCGCTTCCGGAGGCGCTTCTGTCCTCCAGCTCAGCTTCACTGGGCATCCCAAGAGCTACCAGAAAAAGGACGAATGTCCTGACACTCCCACCAACCCCCAGCTGAAGAATGCTGATTTCACTGCCACAGTCTGGGAAGAGAGAAAGGAAGAAAACTCTCCAAACTCACAGCCAGCAGCCCTTCCCTTGCCCAGGCAGCACTCACCCCAGCTCGCTAGTCTCTGATTTGCTGAAGGCATTGAGTATCACGTCATCCTTTGAGACAGTTGGAAGTGATGTCGGGAGAGACCACTAAGAGCAGAGGAAGCAATGAGACCAAAAGGGCTTGGTGGAGGCAAGGCAGGAGTGTTTGCAGTCTTGGGACCCTCTAAGTGATCTAAGGGGCTCTCCTCTTCCCTACCCCTCAGACATGGGCCCAGGTGGGTAAAAGTCTCAGTTCTCTTCTGAATCAGACAAGAAGTTGAGGCCTACAAAGCACTTTTTGATCCTTGAAAGAAAGGTACCCAAGGAATCCTGGAGGTCACTATTTCCTTGAAAGGAAAGAGTGGTGAGACAGAAGCAGAGCCTAGCGGAGAAGTGAGAGAGGCCTGTACATACAACCCAACTCCTGCTGCACTCGTGAGGCAGAGAAGGGAGGGGCCTGAGAAGGAGCTGTCCTCGACACTGGCAGCACTCACCACTGGAGCAGAATCAGAGACAACTCCCTTGTGGAACCCTTTGTAGCACCAACTCCGGAGCAGATCTACTCCTAGGACAAGATTAGCAGGAGTTGGGGCT
This sequence comes from Plecturocebus donacophilus, assembly GCA_004027715.1. NCBI lineage: Eukaryota > Metazoa > Chordata > Mammalia > Primates > Pitheciidae > Plecturocebus > Plecturocebus donacophilus. The sequence goes on from PVKP010006556.1 coordinate 41,504, forward strand.
TAAGAAAGTAGAATCAATTGGCCAATTCTTCTTTCCAGAGAGGCCCATTTCTTGGTATACTGGGATTTAATCTCTCACTAAACATGGCTTTCTAAGGGCAGGGAAGGCACATCACCTTTGAGCTTGTTGCCATGGTATTTCTGTTCCCATTGGGTGGTGAGAATGTTGAAATATCGTGGCTGCTCAAAAAAGCGGAGATAACGAGAGGAGACATGAGAAGGAAAAATCCGTTCAAACTGACCACGGCGAGAAAACTCATCTTCCATCTCGACCAGAATCCGAACATCATCTGGTGTCAGGACATCCAGCACAGATGCGTAGAAGTCCTGTGGTCCAAGAACAGAGAGGAAAAGGGTGTGACAGAGAGTATCAGTCAGGTGCAGGGAATCAAGAAGCTAGGGCACAGGGAGCACACCCCTGGGGTACACTCCTGGAACTCCCAAAGGTAGCCTAGTGGGCCAGCTCTGAACGCCATTTGTTCCTAAGTCTACTGAACTTAGTGGGAGAAGACACTCTTGTTTGGGGTCGAGGGAGCCACTGGCGCTGAGACGTTAAGTAGTTTGTTGAATAAAGTCAAGATGAGGATCCAGCAGTTCAGATTTGGCAGCAGTCTTCTATCTGCCAAGCTTAAATCCGGCTCCCTTATCTGCTCTGAGAAAGTCAGCTTCCTGGGGTCTCTCATTGTACTTCTCAGGGAAAGAAACCCAAAGGGTAAAGGTCTACAGTTGGGACGAGAGGACCAGAAAACATACTAAAGACAACCAGCTATGCCAAGAAATCTCCGCACATCAGAAGATCACAGGCCTGAATGAAGCCCTCCTCTAAAGAAAATCTGGTTGCCTTTGCGTCCTAAATGTTTGACCAGGGAAGTTTTCTGCTAGCACTAGGGAGAAGACCAATCTCCTACCTGATCAGGAATTTTCTGGGTCAGATAATAGGCTTTCTTCATCTTCTGTGCAGTAAAATGCTCTGGAGCCATTCGACATTTGTCCCCGGGGGAGGTGGGCAGGCTACAGCAGAGGCCGGAAAGAAAGCAAAGGGCAGGGTCAGCAGCTTTGCATTTGGAGGAAATAAGGAGAAGGTCCAGCCCAGCAGACACCCTTCTCAAGGGAAGACAAAGATGTATGAACAGAGGCTACTTGAGTAGTAGGTTGGACTAAAATGCACTTCCCAGAAGTAACCTGTCTGAGAGTCATCAAATATTAAGTGAAAGAGTACAAACCACCGTCTTTAGGATGAATTTGAACGATTAAAAAATGAGGATCTTGCAATAAGCCTTATTGTGGTATATATTTCAGTTTAGTTTAATTCACTGAACACTTAACTATATACCCAGCTCTGCCCTACTGGCTGTGTGACCCTGGGCAACTGACTCAACCTCCCCTCATCCCAGTTTCATCACCTGCGTTACTACAATTACCATAATCACTGTTGAGAGAGATACAAAGATGACTGGAGCCCAGCATGGTGGTGCACACCAGTCATCCCAGCTACCTGGGAGGCTGAGGCGTGAGGATCACTTGAGCCCAGGTGTTCGAAGCCAGCCTGGGCAACACAGTGAGACTCTGTCTCTAAAAAATTAGCAATAGCGAAATAAAGATGACTAAAAATCAACCCCTGCCTTCAAGGAGCTTACAGTATGGCAGGTGGGATATGTCAAACAACAACCACTGAACATAGCCAAACATGAGTCTACAAGGTACAGTGGGGAAAGCAAGTTTTGTTATCAGGCAAGTCAGGATTTGAATTCCAGTCCTAGTACTCCCTAACTGAATGAGCTTGATGGGTTACTTAATCCCAGAGAACTTCCGTTTCCTCCTCTGTAAACTGCAGGTATGAATACTAACTTTACAGGGTTATAGGAAGGATAAGTTACAGGGTCTTCCTCACACACCTCAGATACTAACTAAATATAAACTTCCTCCTCTCAAGAGTGGTTCCAAATGCTTTGTGATATAGAAAAAAAAAAAAAAAAAAAGACCATACTGAGCTGGCTTCATGAAGATGTATGAACTAGACTTTGATGAACAGGTGAGGCTAATGGCAGGACTGGCGGTGGTGCATTTCAGGAGGAAGAAAGCCCATAAGCAAAGGAACGAACACTGTGGGGAACAGCAAGAGGTAATGAACATTTCAGAGATTGGACTAATTGGTCCTTAAGGATCATTCCGACCTTGAGGTTGTGTGAGTGATGCAGTTTGTCAGGGCACAGGAGCCAGAGGAGAAAGAAGACAGAGATACACCAAGAAAAAGGAGGCTGGGACCCTGACTGCCCTGGTAAGGAGTTAATTTTTTTTTTCTTGCTATATTGCCCAGGGTAGATAGAGTACAGTGGCTACTCATAGGCCTGATCATCATAGTGCACTACAGCTTTGAATGTCTGGCCTTAAGAGATTCCCCCTTGCTTCAGTCTCCCAAGTAGCTGGGACTACAAACACATACCACAGTGCCTAAGATGTTTAAATGTGATTATGCTAGGCCTGTGGTTCCTGAGCAGGGGATCGACATAACTGAACATACTTAAGAGACAATGGTGTGGTGCAGTAGCACATGAGGGGACCATAGGGGCAAGATTGAGCAGCAAGGGGAACCAGGCAGGAGGGAGCACCCAGAACCCACTCCTTGCCAGAAATTACAGCAGGGCTATTCATGCTGCCAGCGGAGCTACGAAGAAACAAAGGCCTAACCTGGTGGTGGAGCTGCTGCAGCTGCTGGGGCTGGAAATGACATCCTCTGCATTGGGCAGGACAAAACCGGCCAGGTTCAAAAGGTCACGAATCATCTGGCCTTTGATGCTGACGTCCAGTGGAGAGCTGGAGTGGAGACTTCAGAAAAAGGATAAAAACAGTGGTCAAAGCAGTACTCCAAAACAGTCTTTGGTCATATGTGCAACTCAGGCCTGGCCTCATTTACTTCCTGGCTTCCCTAGGATAAAAACTGCTCTAATAGCTCAGTGCAGGATCACCATCACAAGAGTCTCTTGCCCCCAAAAAAGTGAATAACCTCACTCAGGGTGGTAAACCTCCCCATGACCCTGATCTGCTAAAGGAAAGCCAGCGGTAAGGATCCATTAAAAAGAACAACTTACTGGAGTGACAATGGGAGCATGAGGATAATGTAAGTATTCTATCGTGAGTGCCCTGAGAATACTACCTACCTTGGGGAAATGTTGACTTCCAGGACCCAGGGCTTGAGGTTTTCATCTAGCATGATGTCAAAACCAAAGAGTTCATGGCAGCTATAGGGCCGCCGCACATACATCTTGAGCAGGCTGGTCACGTAGGGCTCTGACCTGGTCATGGGGATGAGGAAGTACTCATTTCAGCTCCCAGAGGACTCTACCAAGAGCTCTCCTGCCAAAAGAGTGGCCCAGAGATAGGCAGGCAGAAGCCACCCAGGAAAGGCAGCAGCTCTCAAGAGACGCATCTGATCTGGGACCAGCTCCTGGGGATGAAGTTCAGTATATGAGCAGAACTCAACTCTAGCTACTCCTTCCTATTCCCTGTCCTTAAAACCAAACCACAGCATGGCCAAAGTCCAGAGCACAGCAGTGTGAGGCCCAGGAGAAAGGAGGGGGGTCAGCACCAGGCCCCACAGCCAGGTTGGCAATGTGACTCACGAGATGATGGTTTTGACAACAACATCTTTTATCTTCTCCCAGATGGCATTGCTATTGACTCCCTTCTGGCTCAGGTAGTTCCACAAAGCCTTCAGTGCCCTGTAGACGGAGGAAGAGGAAGTATTAGGAATTATATTCTAGGAATGAGTGACAAAGACAAAGAGAAAGGAATAAGAGAACTTAAGGTATTTTCTTCATATCTATCTCTTTCTTTGCCATTTTCAATTATGAAAGAGATGAACTTGAATGCAAATAGACCAACTTTTTGTTTTGAGATGGAGTTTCACTCTTTCACCCAGGCTGGAGCGCAGTGGTGCGATATTGGCTCACTACAACCTCCACTCCCCGGGTTCAAGTGATTCTCCTGCCTCAGCCTCCCAAGCAGCTGGGATTATAGGTACCCGCCACCACAACTGGATAATTTTTATATCTTTAGTAGAGACGGGGTTTCGCCACGTTGGCCAGGCTGGTCTCAAACCCCTGACCTCAGGTGATCCACCTACCTTGGCCTCCCAAAGTGCTAGGATTACAGGCGTGAGCCACCATGCCTAGCCTTAAATAGACCAATTCTGAATTGGTAAGTGTTTATATAATCTCTGGGTCTTATATTAATCCTTCATTCACCATGCCCCTGAAGCTCCCAAAACCCTGGAACCCCGTACTCCTCTAGGCCTTCACTGGACTGGGACACTCTGCCCTCAGTACCATTTGTGGCCCTGGCATGCCATTTCATCTGCATTGGCCTGGTACTCGGCATTCTTTTTATTGACACTGTAGTTGGTCAGGTGCATGAACTTATTGCCAAGACTTTTCATGGAAGGGGAATACCTGGAAGTAAGGAAACAAAAGGCAGGGGTAAGATGATGACAGAGCAGACGGAGAAGAGGCCAAACATTTTCCCAAATCCTGAAGAGGTGAAGAACAAGTGATCTTTTCATAGCCACAAGGGCCTGAGAAGTGTGTCTGTCTATTGGCAAAGTTCTGAAAAACCACAGCTAAACTCACCTCCTTTTTCCCACCTCAGTCCTGCATGCAGGAAGATCCTCCCCTGATTTCATGAAGTAGAGAGCCTCCTCCTTATTTCCCATTTCCTGCCTTCCCCCTTGCTAACAAAAACTATCAAAACATTTGTTATTTTTTCTGTTTGACGTACTCTAGTTTCCTCCCTCTGAGGAAAATAAAATCCCCAATATTGTCAGAGGATACCTCACCACTGTAACATACTTGCAACTGGCAAAGCGGACCAGTCCATCTGAAAAGAGGTAAATCCGCAGAGGATCGTAGGAAGTGACGTAAACATAGATCCGCAGGTCAAACTTGCTGCCACTGATCAGGTAGGGTTTGTGTAGATACCTACATAGGACAAAGGCCAGCTTCTCATCCAGCCAGATGATGGGGCTCAGTGGATAACCAAGCCACAGAAAAAGCCAGCTATCAGTCCCCAGGATAAAGACCTTAGAATGATCTTTATCTTTATCTGGTCTGCTTAGAACAGTTGGCTAAGGAAGCTCTTTTGCTGGGAGAACAAAGGGCAGAAGAGCATTGTAAAAAGGGAACCTTGAGGCCAAGGAGGTGGCAGGATGGGCAAAGGGCTATGTGCTACAGGCTCACCTCTGTACCAGGAGGGGCCTTCGCTTGGGGAGCTGACTCCACTTGTGAATAACCTGGATGCCAATGCCTCGAGCTGATGCTGGCTAGGAGTAGAAAGGAGATGAGATTTGCTCCAGGTCCAATGCTCTGTTGTTCCCACTCACAGACCATAGTCTCCTGGCCACTGTGATTCACTCACTGGCTTCACAATCCACTTTTGACGGCTGCTGCTCTCCCACGCTTTGCGCAGGAGCTTGGCGTCCTGGGGCAGGATGAAGGACTGGGGGAAGAAACTGAACTCCTTTTTGCCAAAGCGGCTCTGCATGCGCGACAGGTTCCGCCACAGCCGGTCCTTTCTCCCAATCTGGAATGAGCCTGGGAAATGGTTTAGCTACAGAAGGGAAAAGGGTGAGTGCAGGAAGAGGGCAGAGGTGAGGCCATGAGGAAGACGACAAGACTCACTCTACCATTCCAGCTTCTTTAGCAGCACTCCAAGCTTTTGTTCCATCTTACTATCACTACCCTAATGGTCCTTAAGTATCCAACTGCAGAGCACTCATCAAAAGGTGATTGAAACACAGACAAAACACAGTAATGACTAAGACAGACAAGACATTCACCATAAGTGCAAAGAAAAAGCTATTACATCTTTTTCCATGAAAGCCTATGGGATGAGGAGATGAGGAGAGGAAAGCATTTAGGCTTTAGTAAGTCTGGGGGCAAGGGACTCATTCATTCCAACATGAGACCAGAAGTCCTCTTTACACATACTCAGCTTGGGGGAATGGAATGTGCAGTGGTCATAGGGAAACATAAACAGAAAACAGACAATGCAACTCAAAACACATCAGAGGAAAAAGCATCTTTGAGAAGCTACAACTGCTCAAGATCCTGCAGCTGAACTGGAGATGTTCCTGAGCCACTGGAGTCTCTCACTGTACCCCCGTCCTGTACTTTCTCCTCTGTACACCTTCCTGACTTCTCCACGGTCATCATCCTCTTCCCACCCCCTACCCCTACCCGCAACATCACCCTCCTCTTGGCCTAGTCCAAAGTCCAGGGAAACAGCTCCTCAGAAAGGGCCCCTACCTTTTGATGCTCTCGAATGGATCGGAAACTAGGAGACTTCATGTGGTGACCCCAGCAGCCCAGCCAGTCATCGTTTCCTATAGGAGGTACATGAGGGAATCAGTCTGCTAACAGCTCAGTCCTGGAACAGAGAGAGGCCCAGAGGCCCCAGAACTGGGCAGAGCTCCCAGACTTGGTTTTCAAAGAGTTGCTATGGAGCAGTCCTACATGAGGCCCTGGGGCTAGGGATAGAACAATGGCCCTCTGTGTCTCAATTCTCAACAACCGGCTCAGCCCAGAAGGATTTCAGAGCTGTTCCCTTCCTTGAGGTTGGAGTTCAGGAGAGGGCCCCAGCTGCCCCCACACAGGCACGAGGTATCTAGAGCGCTCCCCCTACTACAGTGCTCCCCCTATGCAAAGCCCATCTATTTGGGGCAAAAAGGACAGGCTCACAGTAAGGCAAGCAACTCACTTTTGCTGATTTTGAAATGGGACCGTCCAATGGTCTGCTTGACAATGTTGGGGGTCACTGTGCTCATCTTCCATCGGAGCAACTTCCTCTGCGCCCAGGGAAGTTTCTCCACTGGGAAGAATGCAAAGGGTGTGGAGAGAAGCAGAGAGTCATGGTGAGAAGACAAAAAAGATGGCATGGCTACCCATTTTTCCCGTGGCAGGCAAGTCACTAACTATTGCTCCAGATCAGTGTTTCAGAGGAGCACACTTTGGGAAAGAAGAGGGGCTGTGCAGGAATGAGGAACCAAAAAACGGGAGACTGAAAGGGAAAAGCAACAAGGTTGGAGAGCATGAACTAAGCGTGACGTTGCAAGGCTGAGAAGGGTCAGCTAAAAGACAGACAAGAAAAAGGCTGCATTAGACCTAAGACCAGGTCGGGAACTGGGCACATTGTGACAACTGCCACAACAGCCATTCCGGAAACCCTCTCCCACCTTCTGCCACCTCCTCCCAACTTAGCTAGCAACCTTCTCCCAGGGACTCTTTTGGGCTTTGACACTTGGCCAGGTTTACCTCTTTCATCCCGAGTGCCAAAATAGATGGTTGGAGGAACGTTGGGAAAGAGACTGTAGACAAGGGCTGGTCGGACAACTTTCTCATGATTGGAAAGGGGTTTGGTCAGAATTTCCATACAGCTTCTAAGATGGAAAAATAAACATGGAGTAGAGAAAGAGAAAGCAACAGCCCCGAAGTGTCGTTGCTATTACATACAATTTCTTTCCAAGTCCTATCTTTTAACTTGTGATTCTAAAAAGCCAGGTGCTCAATCATTAATAATTATTTTATACATATTAATCTATAAGATGCTAAGCTAATCTACCTATAGCCACACCATCAAATGTCACCTAAAGACAAAGTTTTCCAATACTTCATTCTGCAATACAACTCCAAAATTTCCTGTGACAAGACACTAGCTGGGAAAGTCCCTGAAAGGAGTGGTTCTGAGAGGGGGAAATGAGTGTGGGTGGATACTAGAAGAATGTGCTATGCTAAGATGAAGAAACAAATGAGAGACAAGAATGAAGTGAAAATTACGAAGGAGGAAAACCAAAAAAGAGCTGAGGTACAGAGACTTTTAGATAGAAAAAGGGGAAAAAGCAACAGAAAGAAAAGACACAGTGATGCCTCCAGTTCATTTTATATTTAAGTTCATCTTAAGATTCACGGACGGTTAGTGTTCTTTTCCAATTTGGAAGTGATTTGTGACACTTTTTATGTAACAGTATGGGAACACAGATCTGGATGTGACGAAGAGATGTGGCTGATTTGGGGCAGTGGGCCATGGGGTCCCTGCTGTTATTCTGACAAGGGCATGGCCAAGGCTGCCTCAAGGGTGTCAACATAGCAAACATTTCAACTATCTGTCAGGTACAAGCTGACAGACCCAGATCATTCCTTTAACTAGCACTGAAAAATAGAGAAAACAGCTGTTACTCTTTACAACTTAGATTATATGATCCACAACTATTATTATCATAACATTGTTAGCTTAAAAAAAGTCACTTGACCTGTTATTTTCAGCACAACAGAAATAGGCACTGCATGTGAAACACTTCAGTGTTTTAAATCTTAAAGATTTTTAGTGAATTTTATTGAATCAAGTTAAATACTAATACCCAATGAAAAAATTCCAATTCATTCAACTCTATTCCTCATTTTCAGAACTTTTTCTTCAAAGGCTTTTGGTTTACTGAGTTTGAAAATTTAAGATTGTTGCAAATCAGTAAGAATGACTTAAAATTTAAAAACAAAGATAGAAGCATAAAATGGCATAGCCACACTGGAAAACAGTTTTGGTAGTTTCTTAAGAAACTAAACATGCAACCACCATACAACCTAGCAATTGTGCTCCTGGGCATTTACCCCAGAGAAATGAAGACTTATATTCACACAAAAATATGTACATGATTATTTATAGCAGCTTTATTCATAAGAGCCAAAAGCTGAAAACAACCCGAATATCCTTCAACAGGTGTACGGTTAAACAAACTGTGGTACATTCATACCCTGGAACACTATCCAGCAATAAAAAAGAATGAGAACTATTAATACATGCGACAACCCAGGTCAATCTGCAAAGAATATGCTGAGTGAAAAAAATGTCAATGCCAAAAGGTTACATACTGCTGTCATTCTATTTGTATAATATCCTTGAAACGACAAAAAGGAGAAGTAGTGGTTGCCAGGATGTTAAGGAGGGGATGGGAGCAGGAGGGAAGTAGGTACAGCTTTAAGGGTAGCAGAAGGAGAAATTCTTACAGTGATGAAAATGTTCTCTATTTTTTTTTTAAGACAGAGTCTTGCTCTTGTCATTCAGGCTGGAGTGCAGTGGCGCGATCTTGGCTCACTGCAACTTCCGCCACTCAGGTTCAAGTGATTCTCCCGCCTCAGCCTCCCAAGTAGCTGGAATTATTGGTGCCCACCAGCTAATTTTGTATATTTAGTAAAGATGGGGTTTCACCATGTTGACCAGGCTGGTCTTGAACTCTTGACTTCCAGTCATCCACCCACCTTAGCCTCCCGAAGTGTTGGGATTACAGGCATGAGCCACTGTGCCAGGCAAAATGTTCTATATCTTGACTCTAACAATGTTAACAATATCTCAATCATACTATATTGTACTTCTGCAAAATGTTAACCAGTGGGGGAAACAAAGTAGAGTACAGGGGACCTCTCTGAAATCTTTCTTACAACTGCATATGAAATCTATAATTATCTCAAAATCACAAGCTTAATTAAAAAAAACAAAAACAAAAAAACCCTTGTGAATTGTCTCACAAGAGTCCTGAACTTCTCAAGAGACCTGGCTTCTAGTCTAGCTATGCTAGAAACTATAATCTTGGAACAGCTACTTGACTTCTCTGGTCCTCAATATTTACACTGACTTGACGGCTTCCATCTCTAAAATTACATGATTCTTAGAGCACAGCAGGAAATGCAAGGCAAGTATTGGTGTGTAGGCTGGGCGCGGTGGCTCACGCCTGCGATCTATCCCAGTACTTTGGGAGGCCAAGGCGGGTGGATCATGAGGTCAGGAGATCGAGACCAGCCTGACCAACATGGTGAAACCCTGTCTCTACTAAAAACACACACACACACACACAAATTAGCTCGGTGTGGTGGTGCATGCCTTTAATCCCAGCTACTCAGGAGGCTGAGGCAGGAGAATGGCTTGAACCAGGGAGTTGCAGGTTGCAGTGAGCCAAGATCGTGCCACTGCACTCTAGCCTGGCAACTGACTGAGACTCCGTCTCAAAAAAAACACGTAGCGTCTCCAATGATTTTTCTGTGGTTGCCAAATTTTCCATAATAAATATACAAATCTTTCATAATAGAGAAAAAATAACATTTTAGCAATCCAGAAGTATTTTATTTTAGTCATCTTTAAAACACAAAGTGATCTGGAATTCATCTATCTCCATTTTTGGTCAGGTGCAGTGACTCACACCCATAATCTCAGTGCTTTGGGAGGCTGAAGCAGAAGGATCACTTGAGACCAGAGTTCAAGACCAGCCTGGGTAATATAATGAGAACCTCCCCCACAACTCTATAAAAAAATTTTTTTAATTAGCTGGGTGTGGTGGGTAGTCCTGTAGTCCCAGCTGCTCAGGAGGCTGAGGCAAGAGGACTGCTTGAGCCCAGGAGTTTGAGGTGACAGTAAGCTATGATGGAGCCACTGTACTCTAGCCTGGGCAATAGAACAAGCCCTTGACTTTAAAAAATGAAAAAATATATTTCCATTTTCTTGAAAATTATGTTTAAGCCTCATATAGATAAGAAGTCACGTGCAATTTGTAGAAGCTAATTAATTAATTAGCAAATGATTCCCAAACACCTTTTGTGAATTTTATCTTATATATCAGGAAGGTTTAAGGGCTATGTAGCTGTCCTGAAGTAGGTCCTTAAATGTAGAAAAGGTAAGACTCCAAATCAATTACATGTCAAATATCTTTCTCTTATGAAGAGTGGAGGTACTTAATTAACATCCAACATATATAACCTGAAGTAGTTTTGCTTTTCTGGAAGCAGGATGGGCTAGGCTCAAAGTGACAATTTATGCATCAGACTCAGAGTGCCTGTGATGGGATTTCTATCCACCTTCACAGAGAATCCCAGTTCTCTCTCTCACTTTCCAAATAGCTTTGCCTCCACCTTACAGGTTAGGGGCTCTAAAACTGGAGTGCTGCTGCCACACCATCACATTTCACAAAGATGCAGCCTGTCTTGTCCATACTAGACAAGGCAGAGAAGGCTCCCTTTCTTCTTAGCTTCATCTAAGGAAGGCTGATGCAGAGAGAAGCAACCCAACTCTGGGAGCTCCATATGTTGGTCAAGCCTAATGATATAGAGCTAGATTTTTTGTTTGTTGGGTTTTTGTTTTTCTTTGAGACAGAGTTACACTCTTGTTGCCCAGGCTGGAGCACAATGGCAAAATCTGCGCTCACTGCAACCTCCACTTCCAGGGTTCAAGCAATTCTCCTGCCTCAGCCTCCCAAGTAGCTGCGACTACAGGCATGTACCACCACACCTGGCTAATTTTTTGTATTTAGTAGAGATGGGATTTCATCATGTTGGTCAGGCTGGTCTCGAACTCCTGACTTCAGGTGATTGGCCTGCCTTGGCCACACAAAGTGCTGGGATTACAGGCATGAGCTACTATGCTCAGCCTACAGCTAGGTTTTAATTAAAAATTAGGGCCAGCTGCAGTGGCTGGGTGTGGTGGCACAATCCTTGGGAGGCCAAGGATTACAGGCATGTGCCACCACACCCCGCTAATTGTTTCTATTTTTAGTAGAGATGGAGTTTCACCACGTTGGCCAGCCTGGTCTCTAACTCCTGGCCTCAAGTGATCTACCTGTCTTAGCCTCCCAAAGTGTTAGGATCACAAGCATTAAGCCACTGTGCCCAGCCCATGATACTGTTTTGTTGTTGTTGTTCTTGTTTTGTTTTTGAGACAGAGACCCACTCTGTCACCCAGGCTGGAGTGCAGCACCGTGATCTTGGCTCACTGCCACCTCTGCCTCCGAGGTTCAAGTGATTCTCATCCCTTAGTCTCCCAAGCAGCTGGGATTACAGGCTTACACCACCACACTTTGCTAATTTTTATATTTTTAGTACAGACAGGGTTTCACCATGTTGGCCAGGTTGTTCTCGAACTCCTGACCTCAGATGAACCACCCACTGTAGCCTCCAAAAGTGCTGGGATTACAGGCGTGAGCCACTGCGCCCGGCCCATGATACTGTTTTTAAGCCACACTAATGAGATGTGCTTCTGGCCACCCCATATTACTCCCTGTTCAAAAACTAAAGTCGTAAACATAAAAATTCGGTTAAAATGTATTAGAGTTCTCAGGTCATTAATGACTTGGGTGGTTAATCTCTTTATAATCTTGAAGAGACCAAAAGATGAGCATCTAACAATGAGCTATACAGCCACACTTACCGAGAGATCATGGCCACCGATTCGCTGCGGGAGACTGCACTTAATGAGGAGCACTCTGAGTCTCCTAGGGGAAGGAAGAGGAATTCTGACTAGAAGAGGCTGCAGCACAAACTCACCAAGCCTGGGCAGCTCTTCCTTGAATATCCTAGGCTCAACCCTTCTTGGGGAGCCACAAGCACCACTCTGTGGCCTTGCACTGCCTTCCTAAACAGAAGCAGGGAGAAGGTAAGACCAGGGGGACAGGAGGACTAGAGACCACAGTCCCCTAGAAGGTACTACCCCCTTAAGATCCCCAAAGCAAATGATTGATGTAGGTAATGTGAGTCAAGGACCTAGTACACAATTGTTAGTCCTCTGCCCAACAGGTCATAAGCAACTCCTAGTTGGAAGTAAAAGGGTTCCCTACTCACCCTCCACCTCTTCATTCTCATCATGGCTACAACAGTCTTCCAAACCATCTACTAGTTCTTCTTCTGTATCTTCAGTCTCAGTCTGGTCTGGCTGGAGGTCAGTAGCTGAACTAAAAGAAAGAATCATGACCCTAGCCTAGTCAACTCCATCAAAAGTCACAGTTAGATTCTCAATCCTTCATCGTCTCCCAGTATTTGTCCCTTCTCCATTACCAATCTGCTACCTCTTGCCTGGACCTCACAACTCACTTCTCTTGTCTTCAAAGCTTAGTTCTAGGCATAGCTCCTCAACCTTACATCTTCCATTCTGCAAAAAGGCACTATGTCTTCGATTTTCTTTGATGTCCCTCATAGCATGTAAGTACAAAATTCTACATCCAAAAAACCATCAACGGATATCTGGTAATTGACTGGAAATATCCCTAGGCCACTCTCTAGGAACTCAGAAGAAGGCCTTAGTGGACCAAGTTTCCCGGAAAATAACAAAACACGAGAAGGAGCCAACTATGTGAATCTCCTAACTATAAATGGCTGTCACGCCAAGAATGACTGAGAACCTGATTTGGTTTGGAAAAAGTAGGAAAGTCACAGGCTTCAACATTTGGTGTTCATAATTCTTATTTCTCTCATGGTTTTCACTTAACCTTGGGGTTGGCAAACACTTTTCTCTAAAGGACCAGAGAGTACATATTTTTGTTTGCAGGCCAGTCAGTTTGTCACAACTACTCAGCTCTACCACTGTAACAAGAAAGCAGCACACACAACCGTAAATCAATGGACAAGGCTGCATTCCAATAACACTTTATTTACAAAAGCAGGCAATAAGCAAGATTTGGTCTGTAAGCTATAGTTTCCCAACCCTTTCCCTGAAGTGAAAACTAAAAATTCTAGGGCTAAAAAAAAACAAAACCAATCTTCAGAGGTACAGGGTCAGTGCCACCCCAAATTATGGTATATCCATTCTACTGCTCCAAATGAAGCAAAAACATTCTCCAACTTACCTACTATCCTTGCCAGATGAGTCCAGCTCCCTGGCCTCCTCAGGTCTCTCCTTCTGAGACTGGCCCAGCTGGATGGAAGAGAGACGGGTGGCCACGCTGGCTATGCCAAGGGTTTGAGGAGAAGGGGGACCTGGAGCTTTGCCTTCTCCAAATGCTGGGGGGTCAATTACAGATTCACAGGCAGGGCTGTGATTGAGCCCACTGGCATGTGAAGCAAGGAGGTGAATGCTGATACGTTTGGTACAGAAGACTGTATTGTCCAACCCCAAGGTATCCGAAGCACCAGGGAGGACCCCACTGACTGATCCAGCATCCTCCTGAGGAAACTGCTGATTGACCACAGTTTTCCACCGCCTGCTCCTGTTGAGGTTCCACTGAAAGCTGGGGTTCAGGAAACTAGACTGTTCAAACTGGCAGCTTTGCCTTGGCATCCTCTTAAAGCCTCTTGTGGTCAACTTCCTCACAGCCTCAGTGAACCGAATCTCTTTAGTTAGAGCCTGGGAATCAGAGCTGTCATCCAGACCACGGGAATGTGGCTCTGCCCTCATGGCTAAGTTATTCCGATTATACCAGGAAGAGGCAACACTGGTGGTGGATGTGTCGTCGGAGCTAGGGGTAGACAAGGCGATATGGGCACTGGCATCAGCTAGGAAAGTGCCAATGCTTTCGGGCACCTTATGGTCAACAGGCCGCAGTACACAGTCTCCAGTACCCCCTGAATGATGCCAAGAGATGGGTTGGACCTTGTGTGAGGATACTGGCTTCAGGCCCTCTGTGGTCTGTGATAAAGGCACTTTCATGCTATTTGGCCGCATGAAGGAATTATTATTCAGCATGGGCTTATAGGAGGAAGACAGTGGAGATGAGATCTTCCCTGAGATGGCAGAGGCCAGGCTCTTCCCTGAAGGGTTTTCCCCAGCCGCGGCCAAGGAGAGGTATGGTTCTGTGGATGAGGAGGCCATGGGCTGGGCCATGGGGAAGACCATGAAAGAAGTGGCCTTATTGGCAGTGAGATTGACAGGGAGGCTCTTTTGAGGGAGAGAAAAAGTGCTTTTTTCTGAAGGGCTTGAATGCAAGCAGAAGACTCCAGTTGCTGGTACGGTTGGTGCCGATAGCTGGAGCGGCGGTAGAGCAGGGCGCTGTTGAACAAGTCTGGGAGAGAGCGTAAGTAACAGGAACTGCTGTGGCCTGCAATGACAGCCGTGGTCCCAGAGCTACATAAAGTGCTAGGGCAAAAGAAATATGCTGGCTTGGGGGGACGCCCAGGAGGCCTGGGCCCAACCCTGCTGACAGTGTCTCCACCTGCTTCTTCTCTAGCTTCCAGATTGGCTTCGCTTGCTGATGGGCCTGAGACCAGACTTTGCCCTCAGAGGGTTTCTCAGGTGGCGCGGCAGGCACTGTGCCTGGGGGACCACTCTGCTTGAAGCTGTTTCTCTGGCGGAGGCCAGTACTGTAGTGCTCTGTTCCTGCTGAGGCCATGAGGGGCCCACATCATGGCCACATGGTCTCATGGCCTGGCTCAGGTAAGGTGCCACACACCTCTAGCAGTAGCAGCTGCATCCTGAAGTCTGTCAGTCTGAAAGGGAGAAAAATGACAGGAAATGTTATGGCGCCAGGAGGATGGACACCATGCCACAGCAGTCCTCAGGGAAGCAGTATGGTCCCACTTCAGCATTTTTGGGCAACCAGTCTTGGTCGTCATTTGGGGCCCTGGGAGAAGAATTCTAGATTTCCAGGGAGTTTTCAGTGGTCTTCCTACTGCCCTCAAGTGATAAAAAAGCTCGCTTCATCAAGGACTAAGACACTGAGGTGCCACCACTGTGAGGCTGCTCATGAGCCCCCACTCTCTGACTTAGAAAGCTTTCCTCTTTCTCCAGAAAAAAGATATACCTTTCTGTCTCACCGCCCACAGCTTTCCATGACGGGGGCTACCTTCCCTCATGCAAAACCAGAGTGGCTAGGATTAAAGCAAATCTGAAGTGAGAGAGAACAGTCAATATCTTCCTCTTCATCCATCAATTCTGAAAGATTAAAGATTATCTGAGGCCAGGTGTGGCGGCTCACACCTATAATCCCAGCTTGAGCCCAGGAGTTCAAGACCAACCTGGCCATCACGGCAAAACCCTGCCACTACAAATAAATTAGCTAGGCATGGTGGCAACCACCTGTAGTCCCAGCTACTGAGGAGGCTGAGGTGAGAGGATCCCTTGAGCCTGGGAGGTGGAGGTTGCAGTGAGCCAAGACGGTGCCACTGTACTCCAGCCTGGGCAAGAGAGTGAGACTTCGTCTCAAAAAAAAAAAAAAACAGGTGATCTGAAAAACTCATTTTACATCTACTGCTCCCTAAATCAACTCGGCTGCCTCTGATTTAGTCTGCTTTTCATTAAGTAGGACAAATTCAGACAGGAGAACAGAATTCCCTTGCTGACCCTGGAGCTGAGACAGCAATTTCATCTCTTGCTAACTATACAGACTTAAATTCCATCCTCTGTGTTGGTGGGAAAAAGAAGAAAGAAAACTGAACTCAATGCCAGCATTATTTTTACATAAAGTGACTCTACTGGGACAAGAGAGTTCAGGGAACAGAAGAGAGCAGTGAGAAGGAGAGAAGCTTTCTTTCCTCCAAAGCCCAGGCTGAAGTTTGGGCTGATCTCAGGGAGGGAGAGCCTATCTCTTACGTCTTCTCAATGAGTGTTTCCTTTAATACAAAACCTCTAAGCCAGCCTTCTGGGTCTCAAACTGTCTGCTCAGCAGTCACTCACTTTCTAAATCAAATTCACAAAATATTCTCCAATTTTCACAGCTGTAGGGAATGGTGGGCCTACTTTCAAGGCAGCATCCGGGAGGAAAATAACAAAAACTGTAAGTAGTCATTCGTGGCCAAGTGCAGTGGCTCACGCCTGTAATTCCAGCACTTTGGGTGGCCGAGGCGGGCAGATGACTTGAACTCAGGAGTTTGAGACCAGACTAGGAAACATGGCAAAACCCCTACAAAACATACAAAAATCAGCCAGGTGTGGTGGCAGTGCATGCCTGTGGTCCCAGCTACCTGGGAAGCTGAGGCATGAGAAACCTTAAGCACGGAAGGTAGAGGGTGCAGCAAGCCAAGATGGCACCACTGCACTCCAGCCTGGGTGATAGAGACCCTGTCTGCGGTGGCTCAGGCCAGTTGTCCTGGCGCTTGAGGAGGCAAGGCTATGCATTCCAGGCCAGCCTGGGCGACATAAGAACTTCTCATTCATTTTTTTTTAAAAAGTCATTTGTCTGGGATAATTCTGAATGGAATCCTGATATCCTCATCAAGTGTTTTCAGAGTAGCTAGAGGAAAGGAATTAGCAGAGAGGTTTTGTTTTGTTTTGAGACAGGGTCTTGCTCTGTTACCCAAACTGGAATGCAGTGGTGCAAACATGGCTCACTGCAGCCTTGGACTCCTCAGCTCAAATGATCCTACCCCTTCAGCCTCCCAAGTAGCTGGGACTACAGACATGCACCACCACACCAGGCTAATTCTTTTATTTTTTTTTGTTAAGATAGGGAGTAGGGGTATCTCACTATGCTGCCCAGGCTGGTCTTGACTCCTGGCCTCAAGTGATCCTCCCATCTCAGCTTCCGAATAAACTAGAATTACAAGCATGAACCACTGAACCCAGCCTAGGAGAGAGGGTTTTTTTTTTATTTAAGTTATATTTAAAACACAAAAATGGAGAGAGCACTTTGTATTCTGATTAACAGAGTAATGGCAAAGGAAGACCTAAGATTCCTGTCAACATTCACTGTCCAAATGAATACCAACAGACAGACAGTAGAAGCCATGGGATGTCACCCTCTTTACCTGCAAAGGCTGACCTATATGGACTCCTTCTCAAGGGGAGTACAAAAAAATCACAATGGAGCACTGCCAATATTCAAAATGACAGTGGGCTAAAAACAGCATAAATGCTAAAACTAGATTTTGAGGCCAGTTACCTCAAAATGAGGTGACAGAAAATGGACAACCACACAAGTCCGAACTATGGAAATATCCTGCTGGGAACCATTACAGCATGCACTTATGGTAGAGAAGCATAGAGACGAAGGGAAAAGTCAAATCCTGCCGATCACTTTACAAGACCACATACATACATGCATGTGTATTACATACACTCGACATATTCACAATCCCCTATTTCATCCTTTTTCGGGAATCCACATCTCGCCCCACCAATGCAACACAACAGACATACCAAAGTGGTAGGAGAATGCCTACGGAAATGAAAACTCAGTCTGCTACCCTGGAACAACAGCCCCACTATTGATTCCCATGAGCATCACGCTATCTCAGATCATCATTCCCTTACAACAAGTGCTGGTCTCTGGAGCCCTTCCTTCTTCTTCACCCAACTTAAAAAAATCAGCTAAAACATAAACTAGGCAGCCTTCCCCGACTCCTGAGTTTGAAGAGGATGCCTCACCTCTGTGCATGCCACCATCACTGCTCATAAAACATTAGCTTCAATAATGAACTAACTCGTCAGACTCGGAGCAAGGAGCACATTCTACTCCAGTTGATCTTCCTAATACAGTGACTGACGCACAGGCAGTGCTCAATATTCTGTTGAGTAAACAAACTGGAAAAGCATAGTAAATGAAGGGGAAACAAACTGACACTTGGTTTGGGCACCTAATGAATGTCTGGTGCCATGCTAGGCATTTTATCCATATTATCTCATTTAATACTAACAAAAACCTTACATTCAGTTTACTGATGATGAATCCAAGACTCAGAAAAGTAACTTTTCTATAATTAAATAACCAATAAGTAGCGGTGCCTAGATTAAAACTCAAATCCATCTGAGTGTATGATGCCTATGAAACGGAATGAAACACATATTTAGACTCCATCCCCTCCATTATCTCTAGGTACAAGACAAAAGCCAGGTTGGAAACACTTCTCCATGTTGATACCAAGGCCCTTTGTGGATAAAGGGCCTAAGAGCACATCACCGCCTTCTCATCAGCACCACGACCAATCCCACTCTCCGTTATAGCCACAGGCACTCACTGCACACTTCCTTTTCACACACTGCTCGATGTCTGCCTTGCTACATCACACCACATGAGCCCTCAGTACCAAACCCAGGAACACAAGTAGCCCAACACCCAGCGGGCTTGGCTTTTAATCCAAAAGCGGAAGAGGGAGGCCAAGGATACACACCTACCCTCCTCTGAAGCTGCAAGTGGCCTGCTCCCAGACAAAGTGTTCAACACTACATCTGGGCAGGTACTAGAGTGGATTCTCTTCTCTCTGTCTAAGGGGTTCCAGATCTCGTATCTCCGCAATGGTCATTTCCCACTTCTTGTCTCCTCTCATAGTCCCTGATATGGTTTGCATTTGTGTCCCCATCAAATATCACGCTGAGTTGTAATCCCCAGTGTTGGAGGAGGGACCTGGTAGGAGGTGACTGGATAGTGGAGGTGGATTTCCTCCTTGCTGTGAGTTCTCATGAGATCTGGTTGCTTAAAACTGTGTAGTGCCTCCCCCTTGCCTCTCTCCTGCTCCAGCCACGTGAAGACATGTCTGCTTCCTCTTCTGCCGCAACTGAAAGTCTCCTGAGGCTTCCGCAGTCATGCTAACCATACAGCCTTCAGAACCGTGAGCCAATTAAACCTCTTTTCTTTAGTTGCAGGTATTTCTTTATAGCAGTATGAGAATGGACTAATACAGTCCCCATGATGTGTAGTATAGCAAGTTGGAGAAAGGCCATCTGTCTTCCTAAATATGTCTGGTGTCAAGAGCCAAGCAGGTGAGAGGATGTTTCTGTAATTCTCTTTCTGGGAGACAGCTCCAAAGCTAGTAAGAGATATCTAGGGTTGCAGTGGCTCACGCTGTGATTCCAGCACTTTGGGAGGCCGAGGCAGGTGGATCACCTGAGGTTGGGAGTTTGAGACCAGCTTGATCACCATGGAGAAACTCGATCTCTACTGAAAATACAAAATTAGCTAAGCATGGTGGCGCATGCCGGTAATCCCAGCTGCTCGGGAGCCTGAGGCAAGAGAATCACTTAAACCCGGGAGTGGATGCAGTGAGCCAAGATCGCGCCACTGCACTCCAGCCTGGGCAACAAGAGTGAAACTCCATCTCCAAAAAAAAAAAAGAAAAAAGAGAGCGAGATCCAGGGTTGGATTAAGATGGCTGTGTTAGGAATTGCCAAGCAAAGACAAATTTGTTGCATCAGATCCTCTGCAGAGTAACTTCAAGAATGCCAAAGTAAACAGTATCACTCACAACAGTATCACATACAAATGCTCCAACCTAGTTTCAGTGTTTGTGATTGAGAAGTAGTGTCACACTAAGACAAGGAAATGATGGTCACGAAAAGTAACTTCCTTCCTTCTCCTTATAGAGATACCTGATGAAATCAAAACTTCAAATGATAGGGAAGCAGAGGACTAACTAAAACATTCAGGCAGCCTGGGTCCCAGACTCCCAATCACTGCCACAGGTCATCTTTTCCAGCATGCTGCCCACTGCCCTACAGAACTGCAAATGACAAACTTTAAAAAGCTTCTGCTGGGTTTGGTGGCTCACCTGTAATCCCAGCACTTTGGGAGGCTGAGGTGAGTGGAACACAAGGCCAGGAGTTTGAGACCAGCCTGGCCAAGATGGTGAAACCCATCTCTACTAAAAATACAAAAATTAGCCAGGCATGGTGGTGGGTGCCTGTAATCCCAGCTACTCAGGAGGTTGAGGCAGGAGAATTGCTTGAACCCAGGAGGCGGAGGTAGCAGTGAGCCAAAATTGTGCCATAGCACTCCAGCCTGGCAACAGAGTGAGACTCTGTCTCAAAAAAAAAAAAAAAGAAAAACTTCTGAAGGCCCTAAATCTAAAAAGTGAAGGAATTGAGAACCTTGTTTCAAAAGCTAACATTCCCAGGACAATGAGTTCTGCCATAGAGTCAAAGTCCAGAGATGCAAATAATGTCTGGGACCTAGATCCCATAGACAGCACATACTCAGAGGGCAATTTTCAGCAAAATCACCAAACTCATTCCCTGTGATATACTCTGGGCTCCTGAGATGTCTGGGAGACCTTTCTCCCAGTGTCCTTTATACTTCTAAGTGTACTGTGATAATGCACACTTTGTGTGCCTCTAGGATCCAAAAGGCAGACTGCCCATCTCCCAGGAAGTATTTTAGGAAGAAACAACAAAAGACAGAGAACGGGAGAAAAGGTATTTATATATGTAGAAGGCCATGTACTGGCCACTAATGGAAGCCCATTTCAAAAACTCCCAACTTAAAATGAATCTAAACTTACAAAGTGTCATTGCTCACTACGTAAATTACAAAGGATTAACTACATATCTATACTACTTAAAGATAGCTCAATGCATTCATACTTACTCTCTGTTACTAAGTCCAAAGGATCCACCATCAGCTGACCCTCCAGTCAGCAGCTTGCAAGGAACTTACTTTAGGGGCCAGTAAATTGACCTCACCTGAAAAATAACATTTTTGGAGCATTGATCTAATGTGTTTCTTGTTCCTACACATTTCTTGTTCCTCTAACATTTTATGGAGCAATGATCTAATGTGTTTCTTGTTCCTACACATGATCCCTAGGGAACAGGAGGGCTTAAGGGGCAAACAGGGTATAAACACGAAGCTATAGCCTGCAGAGTTCAAGTTTAGAAGAAAACAAGCCTATTTCGGCTAAGTTCCTCCATCTAGGTCCTCCTCACAGTGAGGCTGCATCAGCAGCTACTGCCTCGTGGTGACTCATGACCATCAGAGCACTGATCAGTAGTGAATCACATGCAACTCTGAAACTGCACAGCTGGAATGTTCAGGGAAAGACAGGGGAGAGGAAGTATCATACTCCCATTGAGTAGTTGTGGGAGATCAAGTTTAAAAATTCACATAAATCACACAAAAGCACAGTGGTCCTCAGCAAACATTTGCAGCATGGTCATTACAACTCACATTCTTATTGGCACCAAATGATCTATTTCCACTCTGCCCCTTCGTAAACTGTGATGAAGGCAGAAAAATATAAGGAATAGGCAACAATTATTCAACTACAAAATTTCAGGTAGGACAAGCAATGTTCTTTTGTAAAAGATAACAGTCTTGTTATTTGGGAGCTTCTATGAAATTTGTTTTTTTTTTTTTGAGACAGTCTCACTCTGTCACCCAGGCTGCAGTGTAGTGGCATGATCCTCCGCCTCCTGGGTTCAGGCGATTCTCTTGCCTCAGCCTCCTAAGTAGCAGGGATTATAGGCACCTGACAACACCTCTGGCCAATTTTTTGTATTTTTAGTAGAGACAGGGTTTCACTATGTTGGCTAGGCTGGTCTCCAACTCCTGACCTCAAGCGATCCATCCGCCTCAGCCTCCCAAAGTGCTGGGATTACAGGCATGAGCCATCATGCTGGCCAATTTTTTTTTTTAGACAAGGTCTCCCTCCGTCACTGGAGTGTCAGTGATTGAGTGATGGAGTGCAATGGTGCAATCATAACTCAATGCAGCCTAGAACTCCTGGGCTCAAATGATTCTCCCACCTGAGCCTCCTGAGTACCTAGGACTACAGGTGCACACCACCATGCCTAGCTAATTTTTTACTTTATTTTATTTTTATAGCAACAGAGTTCCACTATGTTGCCCAAGCTGGTCTCAAACTCCTCACCTAAACTGATCCTCCTGCCGTGGCCTCCCAAAGCTCTGGGATTATAGACATGAACCACCACACCCAGCAGAAACTATTTTAAATGCCATCTGTTAGTAGAAGCAGCCAGAGCTCCTTGAAAAATAGCTGATTCCAAGATTGTGGCAGGGAGAGCAGCAGATGGGCCTGGAATATTTTGTGCTACCAAAAAGTAAGAAAGTGGTCAAAATTTGATAGAGACATGTCAAAAGGCCATAGATACAGCTAACACCATACTTAATAGTGAATCATGAGCTGCCTTTCCTCTAAGATTGGGAACAAGACAAGGATGTCTACTCTCTCCATTTCTTTTTTTTAACTTTATTTTATTTTTGAGATGGAGTCTTGCTCTGTCACCCAGGCTGGAGTGGAGTGGCATGATCTTGGCTCACTGCAACCTCCATCTCCCGGGTTCAAGCGATTCTTCTGCCTCAGCCTCCCAAGTAGCTGGAACTACAGGCACGCACCACTATGTCCGGCTAATTTTTTTGTATTTTTAATAGAGATGGGGTTTCTTCATGTTGGTCAGGCTGGTCTCAAACTCCCGACCTCAGGTGATCCGCCCACCTCAGTCCCCCAAAGTGCTGGGATTACAGGCGTGAGCCACTGCACCTGGCCTCCATTTCTATTAGAGCCTATACTAGAAATTCTAAGCAGTATGACATGGCAAGAAAAAGAAATCAAAGATATAAAGATTGGAAAGGAAGAAGTAAAACTGTCATTATTTGCAGGACATATGATCTAGTACATAGAAAATCCCAGCTGGGCACACTGACTCACATCTGTAATCCTAATACTTTGGGAAGCTGAAATAGAAAGATCACTTGAGACCATGAATTTGAGAACAGCCTGAGCAATATAGGGAGACATTATCTCTATAAAAAATTTTAAAAATTAGCACAAGCCCATAGCCCCAGCTACTTAGGAGGCTGAAGTGAGAGGATCACTTGAGCCTGGGAGATCGAGGCTGCAATGAGCCATTATTGCCACCACTGCACTCCAGCCTGGGTGACAGAACAAGACCCTGTCTTTAAAAAAAAAAAAAGACGAAAAAAAAGAGAAAAGAAAATCCTAAAATATATACCAAATTAAAAATCCTAATAGAACAAATAAGCAAGTTTAGTAAGATCACAGAATACACAATAAACATATGAAAGTCAGTTGTATTTCTACATATCAGCGACAAACAACATGTAAAAATGAAATATACAATTCCATTCACAAGAGCATCAAAAAGAATAAAATATCTCGGAATAGGGATTTCTGGTTCCAAAATGGCAGTGTAGAAGCAAGCTGGGGTCACTCGCCTCACAGAAAACAAAATACAAATACACAGCACCAAGATTATCACCAGCAAAAATCCCAGAACTCAAATATGAAGAGGAGACAGTTCCTAGGACCACAGAGAAGGGAAAAAATTCTGACAAGGTAGTAAGAAAACTGGACTTCCACATCTGCATATCCCCTCCCTCAATCTTCCTGGGACCAAGGACATAGAAAATCTGCCCCCAACTCAGAATTTCTATACTGGAAAAAGTGAGATGAAGATAGACAACCAGGCGGGGCACAGTGGCTGACACCTGCCATCCCAGCACTTTGGTAGGGTAAGGCAGGAACTCAACACCAGCCTGGCCAACATAGCGAAACCCTGTCTCTACCAAAAATACAAAAAATTAGCTGGGCGTGGTGGCAGGCACCCATAATCCCAGCTACTCAGGAGGCTGAGGCAGGAGTATCGCTTGAACCTGGGAGGCAGAGGCTGCAGTGAGCCAAGATCACTGCACTCCATCCCGGGCAACAAGAGCAAAACTCTGTCTCAAAAAATATCCCTGAAGACAACCAGAAACAAAGAGGGGAGGTGGGACTACCATACTCAGCCCTGGACTCTCTGCTCTGTTAACTCAGCCAAAGGAGATATCAAATCAGAGTGGCTGTTCAGCAACACTACTCTCTATAGGAGCTATGTTCCACAGGTCGCTGGGCACAAACCCCTAGCCAGCCTTACCACATTGCCAGGATATTCCTTTTGGGACCTCCTCCATTTGGGAAGGGCAGTGTTCTAAGGCAGGGGTTCCCAACTTCTGGACCACACACTGATTCTGGTCCGTGGCCTGTTAGGAACCACGCCACATACCAGGAGCTGAGCATGGGGCAAGCAGGCATTACCACCTGGGCAAGCATTACCACCTGGGCAAGCATTACTGCCTGAGATCCACCTCCTGTAAGATCAGCAGCAGCATTAGATTCTCATAGGAGCGCTCACCCTATTATGAACTGCTCATGTGAGGGATCTAGGTTGCGTATTTCTTATGAGAATCTAATGCCTGATGATCTGTCACTGTCTCCCATCACCCCCAGATGGGACTGTCTAGTTGCAAGAAAACAAGCCCAGGGCTCCCACTGATTCTACCGTATGGTGAGTTGTATAATTATTTCATTATATATTAGAATGTAATAACAGAAATAAAGTGCACAATAAATTTAATGTGCTTGAATCATCCCAAAACCATCCTCCACCCACCCATCCACCCAAGTCAGTGGAAAAACTGTCTTCCACGAAACTGGTCACTAGCAACAAAAAGGGCGGTGGGGACCACGGCTTTAAAGCCAAGACAAACCTGGGTCCAAGACGCCATCTAGTGTTGAAGAAGAGGTAGTGACCTAGTGATTTTTTTTAAAAAGTCAACAGGTTAAGTTACAAAGAATCTCTAAACAAACATATCCAATAATAACCAAAACAAGCCAGACACAAGACTAGAATAACTAACTAATCCTTCAATGTAAAGACATATGCATATATCCACAAGAAACAGCAGCAGAGAACTATAACAAAGCAAGAAATGGACAAAGCAAGAAAACAGTGACTGACTGACACGGTGACACATGAGCTCTCTAACCAGGAACTCAAAATAGCAGTTTTAAGGAAACTTGGTGATCTCCAAGATAACAAAGAAAAGCAATTCAGAAATTTATCAGAGAAATGTAACAAAGAGATTGGTAATAGTAATTTTTAAACAAATCTTGGAACTGGTAAATAAATTTGCTTACCTGAAAAATTTACTAGAGGCTCTTAACTACACAATGGATCAAGCAGAGTAAAGTATTAGTGAGCTCAATTGAAGACAGTCTATTTGAAACTACAGAGAAGAAAAAAGAAAACAGAATGAAAAGCAACAAAAATAACCTGTAAGATACAGAAAACTACCTCAGAAGACCAAATCTAACAATTATTGGTATTCAAGAGGGAACTAAACCAGAGACAGGGGCGGCTTACTAAAAGAAATAACAGGTGTGGTTCACACTTGTAATCCCAACACTTTGGGAGGTCAAGGTGGGCAGATCATTTGAGGTCTGCAGCTCAAGACCAGACTGACCAACATGGTAAAACTCCATCTCTATCAAAAATACGAAAATTAGCCGGGCATGGTGGTGCACACCTGTGATCCCAGCTACTTGGGAGGCTGAGGCAGGAGAATCACTTGAACCTGGGAGGTGGAGATTGCAGTGAGCCGAGATCACGCCATTGCACTCCAGACCGGGCAAAAGAGTGAGACTCTGTCTTGGAAAAAAAAAAAGAACAGAAAATTTCTAAAACTTGAGAAAGATACATATATCCAAGTCCAGAAAGGTCAGAGAATGCCAAACAGATTCAACCCAAATAAGACTACCCCTAGGCATATAATAATTAAACCTCTCAAGGTTCAAGTACAAATAGAAGATTTTAAAAGCAGTAAGAGAAAAGAAGCAAATACATATGACGGAGCTCCAATTCATCTGGCAATAAAATTCTCCTCAGAAATCATCCAAGTGAGGGAGTGTAACATTTCATAGTGCTGAAAGAAACTGCCATCCAAGAATACTGTATCCATCAAAACTACCCTTCAAATATGAGAGATAAAGTCTTTCCCAGGTAAACAAAAGCTGGAAGAATTCACTACCACCAGGCCCGTCTTAGAAGTAATGCTAAAGGGAGTTCTTCAGTTTGAAGGGGGCAAAAAAAACTAACGCTCAAAAAGAAAACATTTGAAGGTATAAAATCCACTAGTATAATTAGGCAAATGGACAAACCCAGAATAGTCTGCAATCTAATTATAACTCTAGCATGACGCCCAAGAGACAAACTTGTCAAAAACAATAATAGCTACACCAACCTCTTAAGAAATAGGCAAACAAGGCTGGGTGCAGTGGCTCACATCTGCAATCCCAGCACTCTGGGAGGCTGAGGCAGGCAGATCACTTGAGGCCAGGCATTCAAGACCAGCCTGGCCAACATGGTGAAAACTCGTCTCTACTAAAAATACAAAAATTAGCCAGGCATGGTGGTGTGTACCTGTAATCCCAGCTACTTAGGAAACTGAGGCAGGAGAATCACTCGAACCCAGGAGGCAAAGGTTGCAGTGAGCCAAGATCATGCCACTGCACTCCAGCCTGGGTGACACAGCAAGACTCCACCTCAAAAAAAAAAAAAAAGCAATATAAAAATATGTAAATTGAGACAACAAAAAGTTAAAATGTATGGGGGACAGATTGAAAGGGTAGAATGTTTTTATGGTTTTTTGTTTGTTCATTTATATTCTTTTGGAGTTCAAGACCAGCCTGGGCAACATAGTGAGATCCTATCTCTACAAAAAACACAAAAAATTAGCTAGGCATGGTGGCACATGCCTGTAGTCCCAGCTGCTCAGGAGGCCAAGGTAGAAGAAGCACTTGAGCCTAGGAGATCAAGGCTGCGGTGAGCCATGGATACACCATTGCGTTCCATGCTGGGGTACAGAGCAAGATCCTGTCTCAATTAAAAAAAAGTTATCATCTCTTAAAATGACTTGGTTTATTTATTTATTTATTTTTATAGAGACGGGGTTTCACCACATTGGCCAAGATGGTCTTGATCTCTTGACCTCGTGATCCGCCCACTTCAGCCTCCCAAAGTGCTGGGATTACAGGTAGGAGCCACTGCGCCCGGCCTAAAATGACTTGTTATAGTGTGGGTAGAGTGGCTCACGCTTGCAATCCCAGCACTTTGGGAGGCCAAAAAGGGAGGATCTTTTGAGCGTAGGAGTTCAAGGCCAGCCTGGGAAACATAGCAAAACCCCATCTCTACAAATAATAATAAAAAATAAAAATCAGCTGGGTGTGGTAGCATGTGCCTGTGGTCCCAGCTACTTGGGGAGCTGAGGTAGCAGGATCACCTGAGCCTAGGAAGTTGAGACTGCAGCGAGCCATGATCACGCCACTGCACTCCAGCCCAGATACGGATAACAGGGTGAAAACTTTTCTCAATAAAAAATAAAATAAACAAATAACTTACATCTATAAGCTGTTTTTTGTAAGTCACACAATAACCATAGCACAAAAACCTGTAATAAACCCACTAAAAATAAAAAGCAATGAATTAAACCATACTACTAGGAAAAAAACACAAAAACAGTAAGAAAGGAGTTTCAAAGCGACCATAAAACAAGCGGCAAAATGGCAGTAGCAAGTCCTTACTTATCAATAACAACACTGAATGTAAATGGACTATGAATAAAGAAAATGCAGTATATATATATATATACAATGGAATATTATTCAGCCATAAAAAAGAATGGAATTCCATCATTTGCAGCAACATGGATGGAACTAGAGTTCATTATGTTAAGTAAAACAAATATGGCATGTTCTCACTCTTAAGTGGGAGTTTAAAAAGTGGGAGTTTAAGTGGGAGTTTAAAAAAACTCAGAATATAGAGAACAGATTGGTGGTTATCAGAGGCCAGGAAGAGTAGGGGGGAAAGTAGGCCTGTTTCAGGCAATGGAGCAAAAAGTAAGTCCATTTGCTTGAATCATTCATTGTTAAAATCCATTTCTACCAGTATAATTTCAAAGAAAAGTTGAAGCTGATTGGTGTGCTACTGCCTTCTGGTCTGAGGAAAACCAAACTTCCCTTTAAGTAGTAATCAGGTTTTTAAAACTTTTTTTTAAATTTTGCAATTATTTCAGACTTGCAAAAAGTTACAAAAATAGTACAAAGATTTCCTGTTTACCCTTTACCCAGATTCATTAAATGTTAATACTTTAACACACTTGTTTTACTATTCATTAATATTCTCTCTCACATATATCTCTGTGTAAACTGATTTTTGAAATTTTTTTTTTTTTTAGAGATGGGGTTTCACTATGTTGGCCAAGATGGTCTTGATCTCTTGACCTTGTGATCCGCCCACCTCTACCTCCCAAAGTGCTGGGATTAGAGGTGTGAGCCACCGTGCCCGGCTTTGAAATGTTTGAGAGTAACTTGCAGACATGATGCCCCTTTCCATCTGAATATTTCCTAAAACCAGGATATTCTCTTATATCTAAGAAATTAACATTGATAATAATATAAACTATATTACTATTATCTAATATACAGACCTTATCCAAATATTGTGAATTGTCCTATCAATGTCCTTTATCTGGCCCAGGATCACAAGTTGTATTCACCAGTCATTTCTTTTTAGCCTCCTTTAATCTGTAATAGTTCCTCAGCCTTTCTTTTTCTTTAATGAACTTGACACTTTTCAAGAATACAGACCGGTTATTCTAAAGAAACGAAACTCCATTTGGCTTTGTCTGAAGAGATGATATATCCTCAGTTGCATCATAACATAAGGCATATGTCAATTTGTATATTACTGATCATGATGACATTATGTGCCTCATATGATGCGCTTAAGGATATATCATCTTTTCTGCAATTTCCAAGGAAAAATGCATCGTCTTGAATGTGTATTTGTACCCATTCATCAACCTCTCTAACCAGCCAGTGAATCTGTCCACTCTGGCTCAAGGGGAGTTCAAGGAAAGGCATATTACTCAAGCCTGGCAGATAGAGTTTAATGGAAGCACTTTCTCTGTGCCCATCAACACACAAGTGAGTAGGAGTTCTCCAATACTTAGAGGGAAAATGCTATCTAAACATGATTCTGTGTAAAACCTCACATCCCAATAAAACACAAGTCCTTGTTGTACCCTGAACTGAGAAAACAGTTGCTGTCAGCACCCAGCAGAGAAACAGGAACCTAGAGGCTGAGATAAGGATTTGAGGGCTAGAGTCAGAGTCAAGGAAACAAGGGGGCACTGTGGCAAGCTTAAGGGTTTCTACAACCACTGTTATTCAAAAGGAGGGAACATGTTATCTGTGAATCTCCTTGAAATCAGGTGGGGATGTCAGATTCTAACAAAGTCATGCTAGGGGAAGTGAGAGAAGAATAGATCAATCACATCCCTCTCTTGTCAAATTAATCTTTCAGAGTCAGGGCCAAGAAATAAGCTGTAATTGCACAAAGAAGATTTAAATAACAAATATTCAGGCAGAAGGGGTCTAGTCCCTGGGATGGGCATCCATACAACACAGAAATCCTGACATGCCTATCATAATGCTGCTTTCACCCCGACCTCAGCAGATCTTCAGTTCCGCTTAATCCATCAACAAGTCCTTCCAGCTTCAAATATAATGTCTTTGAATCCGTCTATTCTTCCCCATTTCCACTGTCATTACTTTCGTCAAGCTACCATCATCTCTCACCTGCTGATTTCCTTGCTTGCATATTATCTGTTTTCCAGACAGTGGCTACTCTTTTCAAAACACAGTCCTCTTTTTAAAACACAGCTTAAGACCATCTGATGGCTCCAAGGACTATGTTATCCGACTCCTGACTCTCTGACCTTAGCCAGAGCCACTCTTCCCCTCATGAGGAACGTTCTCACCCCTAGGTCTTTGTGGTTCCCTCCGAAACACTCAGATCTCTGAATGGCTAGCTTACTTAGTTCCTTCACTCAGTATTCAGCTAAAAAGGCCTTCCTTGTCAACTCTATCTAATATTGTCCTACCCTCATCATTCCCTTTTTTTTTTTGAGACAAGTCCTGCTATTGCCCAGGCTGGAGTACAGTGGTGCAGCATCAGTTCACTGCCATCTCCGCCTCCCAGGTTCAACTGATTTTCCTGCCTCAGCCTCCCGAGTAGCTGGGACTACAGGTGCATGCTACCATGCCTGGCTAATTTTTTGTATTTTTAGTAGAGACGGGGTTTCACCATGTTAGCCAGGATGGCCTCGATCTCCTGACCTCGTGATCTGCCCACCCTGGCCTCCCAAAGTGCTAGGATTACAGGCGAAAGCCACCGCAACCAGCCCCCTATTTCATTACCTTTATTCCCACCATTTCATTCCTCCACTATCTAAAATTATTATGTATTAATATTTCCTTGCACTTGGCTTTAAAAAAAAACAACAGATGAATAAAGCTGGTAATTTTTTTAAAAAACTACCAATGAGGTTGGAAACAGACACAGATGAGAGACTTGTCTGTGTACACCTTTCCTATAATTTTATTTTATTTGCTTGTGTTTTTGAGACCAGGTTACTTGGTCAACAAGGTTTGATACCCTGGGCTCATGGTCCTCCTACCTCACCCTCCCAAGTAGCTGGAACTACTGGTGTGTATCAGCACACCCAGGTCATTTGTTTATTTTTTGTAGAGATGAGGTCTTGCTATCTTGCCAGGACTAGTCTCAAACTCCTGGGCTGGAGTGAACCTCCTGCCTCAGTTTCCCAAAGTGCTGGGATTGCAGACATGAACCCGTACATCTGGCCCTAATTTTAACTTCTGAGGGCTTTTTTTTTTTTTTTTTTTTTGAGATGGAGTCTCACTGTGTCGCCCAGGCTGGAGTTCAATGGTATGGACTCGGCTCACTGCAACCTCCACGTCCCAGGTTCAAGCGATTCTCTTGCCTCAGCCTTCTAAGTAGCTGGGACTACACGTGCCCATCACCACACCCAGCTAATTTTTGTATTTTTAGTAGAGACAGGGTTTCACCATGTTGGCCAGGCTGGTCTTGAACCCTTGACCTCATGATCTGCCTGCCTTGGCCTCCCAAAGTGCCAGGATTACAGGCGTGAGCTACCATGCCTGGCTTCTGAGCTTCTTTAAATTTTTTATTTCTTTTGAGATGGAGTCTCAGCTCTGTCACCCAGGCCAGAGTGCAGTGGTGCGATCTTGGCTCTCTGCAACCTCTGCCTCTCGAGTTCAAAGGATTCTCCTGCCTCAGCCTCCTGAGTAGTTGGGATTACAGACACCCATTACCACGCCCGACTAATTTTTATATTTTTAGTAGAGACAGGGTTTCACCATGTTGACCAGGGTGGTCTCAATCTGTTGACCTTGTGATCTGCCCACCTCAGCCTCCCAAAGTATTGGGATTATAGGCATGTGCCACGGCACCTGGCCTTAATTTTTATTTTTAAATAGAGATACGGTCTCACTATGTTGCCCAAGCTGGTCTCGAATTCCTGGCCTCAAGTGATCCTCTTGCCTCAGCCTCTCAAAATGCTGAGATTACAGGCATGAGCCACTGGGCCTGGCTATTTTAAAATAAAATTAAAACTCTGAATATTTATGCATTTCTTTGCTATCTGTCTATCTTTCAAAATGAAAGCTCTTTGAGCACAGGGGCTTTGTTCAGAGTTTATATCCAGCCCTAGAATGGTAATCAGAGCTCAATAAATATTTGCTGAATAAACAAATGCATCTATAGCAGCTATGACTAGCTAAGGGGGTGGGAAGTTTCTTCCCTCTCTTACATAGTTACTCTTAATACAGCATGGAATATTTCACCTCTGGTCATCAAAATGTGTGTGAGGCACATACACCAAGGAATGCTCCAGAAGCCACCAGCTGGAGATCCTGTAATTCAGTTCTGACACTATCTATCTAAAGATAGCATCAGATCCCACAGGTTAAGGACTCAGTACCACAAGGCTGCTCCCATTTCAGACGCCAATTGCTAGGCACAGGTTGTGACCTGTGCTTCTGATTGATTTGCCATAAACTGGGGTTCCTTGGCCAGGCGTGGTGACACACACCTGTAATCCCAGCACCTTGGGAGGCAAAGGTGGGTAGATCAGGAGTTTGAAATTAGCCTGGGCCACATTGCAGAACCCCATCTCTTAATTGGGGTAAACTGGGGTTCCCAGAACCTTCCCCTTTGGGTTCGATAATTTGTTACAGCAACTCACAGAACTCAGGGAAACACTTCACTTACATTTATCTATTTATTTACTTACTTACTTTAAACATTTATCTATGTATTACAAAGGATACAGATGAACAGCTACATGGAAGAGATACATGATGTGTATGGCAAGGAATGTGGGAAAGGGTTTGGAGCTTCCATGCTCTTACCAGGAGTACCACACTCCAGGTACATTCATGTGCTCAACAATCCAAACCCTGTCCTTTCGGGTTTTTATGCAGGTTTCACGAATAGGCATGACTGATTAAATCACTGGCCAATCTTTGGCTCCGCCCCCCCCTTCCCAGAAGTTGGGGGAATGGGACTGAAAGTTCCAGCCCTCTAATCACACGGTTGGTTCCCTTGGCAACAACAAGCCTCCCATCTTGAGGCCATTCAGAAGTCCCCAGCTATCAGTCATCTCATTAGCATATAAAAAGACCCTTATCACTTAGAAGTTCTGAAGGTTTTCGGAGCCAGGAACCAGGGGCACACACCAATTATGTATTTCTTATTATATCACAGTATCACATCAGCAAAGCCACGAGTTGGACCTCTTCATATGAAAAAGGCATTCCCCTCTTACCACCATCTCCTTGTTGCTTTTTTTTTTTTTTGGACACGGAGTTTTGCTCTTGTTGCCAAGGCTGGACCGCAATGGCACAATCTCAGCTCACTGCAACCTCCACCTCCCAGGTTCAAGCAATTCCCCTGCCTCAGCCTCTCGAGTAGCTGGGATTACAGGCATGCGCCACCATGCCTGGCTAATTTTCTCCATGTTGGTCAGGCTGGTCTGGAACTCCCGACCTCAGGTGATCTGCCCACCTCGGCCTCCCAAAGTGTTGGGAATACAGGCGTGAGCCACCACGCCCAGCCCCTTGTTGCTATTTTGACTTCAGTGCATGCACTCTGCCACAGCTGTACCCAATTCCTTCAATAGCGTCTTTTCCTCCTCCTGAGGCCAATCCAAAATCCTCCACAGTTCTTTTATTCTCCCCCACATCAAATCAATCTGCTTTCACAATTTCAACTATTATCTGCAGAAGAGTCATTTTGCAGACTTGTCCTCTCAAGTTTCATGTCTGCATCACCAACTGCCTGCTCCACCTTTCTGAATGCATGTCCAACCACATCAATCTAGCGTGTCAAACTAGCTCTCCACTCCTGATCGTCCCACTTCCCTGAGTGGACCCTTCTTTCTCCAAATCACCTAAGAGGAAAACTAAGTTATTTCTGACTTCTTCCTTTATTTCCTCAAAGGGAAACCAGTCATGAAATTTAAGACACTGTCTACTTAGCATTCTTCCTCCTTTTATTATTTCCACCCCCGGACAGATCTGGACTTACTGCAACAGCATCGACTAAAGCATGTGTCTCCAAGGTGCGCCCTTCCTCATTCCACCCTGCAGGCAACCTCCAGATTAACTTTGCTGTATTGCTTGATAAGGGCAATCCCTTTTCAAAAATGGTCCATGAGCACTTGCTAAACTTTGTGGTGGCCCACCTGCATCAGAATAACCTGGGATGCAAAGTCCTGAGACTCACCTTCAAGAGGATTCAGTTGGTGTGGAGTAGGGTCATGAACGCGCAGATTTAAGGAGCATTCCAGATGACTGCCATGTGAGATTTCTTAGCTTGGGTCCACAAGACTCCATGGTCAACCCTTAATCTTTCTTTTTTTTTTTTTTGAGATGGAGTGTCACTCTGTCGCCCAGGCTGGAGTGCAGTGCAGTGCAGTGTAGTGGTGCGATTTGGGCTCACTGTAACCTCCACCTCTCAGGTTCAAGCGATTCTCCTGCCTCAGCCTCCCGAATAGCTGGGACTACAGGCACACCTCACCATGCCCAGCTAATTTTTTGTACTTTTAGTAGAGGCAAGGTTTCACTGTGTTACTCAGGATGGTCTCAATCTCCTGACCTTGTGATCTGCCCACCTTCGCCTCCCAAAGGGCTGAGATTACAGGCATGAGGGCCCCCCCAACATTTTTTTTATAGGCTTATTTCCATTTCCTCCTATCTTGAACTCTGTTGTGTGAACTGCACTGTCTTACACTAAACGCCTGGAATAGACGTTTCAAACGCCTGTCTGCAGGGCTTTACTCCACTAAGCTTCTTCCTTGCAAATCCTTACCATAGTTTATTTACCTTTTCTAGACCCAGCTCAAGACCCAACCTCTCCATGAGCACCTGTTGTGTGTCCCTCTCACTTGATACTTTGCCAAGGCTATCTTATACCACTGTTCACTTGCTGCATGGATATGCCCTATAAGCTTCATGATGGCTTTTGTAGGAAATCTCTGGATATCTATAACCTCAAATGCACAGCCACGCTGGTAGAAGGGGGTGAGAAGAACCCTGGTCCACTTTGGCCTCTTATTAGCAATATCGCCCAAGTCTCCTGCCCCAGCAACTTCATTGAACACTAAGGCTTCCTAGAACAAAGTTTTCAAAACAATTGACTTGGAAACGATGGATATGTTCAACATGAATTATACCTCCATGAAACTGCTAAAAACAGAACTTGAGGCCGGGCATGGTGGCTCACGCCTGTAATCCAAGCACTTTGGAGGCCAAGGCGGGCAGATCACCTGAGGTCGGAAGTTCAAGACCAGCCTGACCAACATGGTGAAACCCCGTCTTCAAAAAAAAAAAAAAAAAAAAAAAACTTGAATAAAGGGATAGGAGCCAAGAATAAAGAACTGCAGAGTTGTACAGATTAACAAAATGGCCTGAAACATCCCTTTCTATTTGCATGGCTGCCTCAGCCCAGTCTCTAACTGCTCCAAAACTAAGCGCAGGACTGTTAAGGTAGCATCCTGACCGACGGCCCTGGCTCCAGACTCTCCCCTTCTCAAACACGAAGTCTCAGGAATCTGAACGTCCTACTTTGTCATCTTCATGCAGCATTCAGAAACGGCCTATACAGTTCTGTCCTCCAATCTTTATGGGGTAATTTTCCCACAAGTTTCCTCCTTAAAGGAGTGTGAATGATTAGTAGCCTATGTTAGAACATCTATTGCTGTTGTCGCAAACCAACAAGTCTCCAGGGACCAGGCCCAGACCAACTTGGACCAGTTATCTATTTCTGGAGAAAGCAATTAATCATTACCCACTGATTAGATCACTCTCATATACTGTAAGAGAGTGTGGCTCTTGGGAAATGCAGTTTCCCTTTCCTCCTTCAATGAGTTGTTCCCCTAGGTCACCAGGGGAACTCAGGACATCAGAAATGGTTCAGTCTATAGTCCACACGATCTCTGATGAGATTCCCTCAATCCCCAACAGTTATGTTAGAAGACAGAACTGACTTACCTGGAACCAAATAGAAAGAGGGGAGTGTAGAAATCAGATCCATTTTCTCTTATGAGATAAATCCCAAGCTCTCTGTCCCTAAGGAAAGGTGGAGGAACAACACATCTCTTAAAGCCCTATCAAGAG
Source organism: Plecturocebus donacophilus (assembly GCA_004027715.1). NCBI lineage: Eukaryota > Metazoa > Chordata > Mammalia > Primates > Pitheciidae > Plecturocebus > Plecturocebus donacophilus. Next base: position 77,301 of record PVKP010006556.1, read on the forward strand.
AGGAAGGTCAAGAACACAGCCTAGTGAGAAGGGTGGGTCCGTATAAGATTAGTAAGTCATAGGTAGCTCTTGCAGAGCACAGTTGAGGAATGCCAAATAAGTAAGCAAACCCAAGGAAAAGATATAGGTTACAGCTGCTAGAGCTGAGGAAGGTAAATCTACAAATTACTGAAAAGTGAAACCAGTGTATGTAACTGGGTGACTCAAAGCCTTGCCCTTTATCAGCTTCAGGAAGGAATCTTTTTCCTCCTTCTCAGCTGGGCTCTAGAGCAGCAGTCCTCAAAGCATGGTCTGCAGACCCTGAGGGGATCTAAAACTCTTGCAGGGGTCCTGTTGGCAGAAACTATTTTCATAACAAAACTAAGAAGTAGCTGGGCGTGGTGACTCACACCTGTAATCCCAGCACTTTGGGAGGCCAAGGTAGGCAAACTGCTTGGGCTCAGGAGTTCCAGACCAGCATGGGCAACGTGGTGAAACCCTGCCTCTACAATAAAAAAAAAACATACAAAAAAAATCAGCTAGATGTGGTGGTGCATGCCTATGGTAAGAGAATCACCTAAGCATGGGAGGTTGAGACTACAGTAAGCCATGATCATGCCCCTGAACTCCAGCCTGTCTTTGAAAAAAAAAAAGAAAAAGAAAAAATCTAAGATGTTATTTGCCTTTTTACTGTGCTGACCTTTCCACTGATAGTGCAAAAGCAATAATGAGTAAAACTGCTGGTGACTTAGCATGAATCAAGACAATGGCAGCAAGTTACATTCTTCACCACTACAAACTTTTCCACCACATAGTGAAAGAATACAGGCCAGGTTTACTTGATGACCCAGTGTAAATTATATTAAATCTCAATCCTTGAGTATGCTCTTTAATATTCTGTGTGATAAAATGTGAAGTACATATAAGACATTTATGCTGTATACAGAACGTGTTGATAAAGCAGTGTGATTGTTTGAATTGCAGGATTTTTCTGTGGAACACCATGTTTACTTGAAAGAATGAATGACAAGTAATAGTTATTCAGACTTTGGTATCTGGCAAAGGTTCTGGAAAATGAAACAAAGTAAGCCTGTCACTTCGAGGAAAACAACTGACTGTACTTGTTGCCAATGATAAAATTTGAGCTTCCCAAAAAAATTAGAATTTTGGCAAAATGGTAACTGCCATCATGAGTTTCACTGCTTCCCAATACTTAACTACTTCTCTGAAGAGACTGTGGTGATAATATGATGTTTTTGACACTATATAATAAACTGTGACATGGAGATCTGCATAACTCAGTGAACCAGTATTTTCCAGTCATGCCTCACATAGTGTTTCAGTCAATAGATAGTCCCCATAGAAGACAGTGTCCCATAAGATTGTAATTCCATATTTTCGCAGTAACCTTTTCTATGTTGCAATGTTTAGGTACACTGTGTTGCAACTGCAGACAATACTCAGCAGCCTGACCAACAAGGTAAAACCCCATCTGTACTAAAAATACAAAAATTAGGCCAGGCGTGTTGGCAGGTGCCTGTAGTCCCAGCTACACAGGAGGATGAGAGAGAAGAATTGCTTGAACCCAGGAGGCAGAGGTTGCAGTGAGCCGAGATCGTGCCACTGCATTCCAGCCTGTGTGATAGAGCAAGACATCATCTCAAAAAAAGGAAAAAAAAGTAAAAAGAAAAAAAAAAAACCCTCCACTTTGGGAAGCCAAGGCAGGAGGATCACTTGGGCCCAGAAATTTGAGACCAGCCTGGGCAAGACCCCATTACTACTAAAAATTCTAAAAAATTAGCCAGGTGGGTGGCACATGCCTATAGTCCCAGCTATTCAGGAGGGTGAGGTGGGAGGATCGCTTGAGCCCAGGAGATGGAGTTTACAATGAGCTATGATCATACCATGGTACTCCGGCCTGAATAACCTCCTGGGTTCAGTGCATCCTCCCACCTCAGCCTACAAATAGCTGGGACTACAAAAGCACGCCACCATGTTTGGTTAGCGTGCGTGCGTGAGTGCGTGCGTGTGTGTGTGTGTATGTGTATTTAGTTATTTTGTACAGAAGAGGTTTCGCCGTGTGTGTGTCTGTGTGTGTGTGTTTAGTTATTTTGTACAGAAGAGGTTTCACCATGTTGCCCAGGCTGGTCTCAAATTCCTGGGCTCAAGCGATCAGCCTGCCTCAGCCTCCCAAAGTGCTGGATTTAAAGATGTGAGCCACCATACCCGGTCTTAAAATAGGTATTAACTATCTTACTGAATACCACGCGCTACACTAAAAGAAATTTCTTTAAAACATTTTACACAAGTTTTATCCAAAATAACTTAAAAACCCCACTGTCCCAAAAAGACATTCCCATTACATTTAACTGTTACGTTCTTTTCAGAACATCCTAACAAGGAACACACTTTATACTAATAGGATTGTGTATTGGGCAGCCTTCTGGATTGGAAGGTAACTTAAATCACTAAAGGAGGTGTTCCTGAAAATAAATATCTCTGTTTGTATCTAGGACATTTTTACACTCAGGTCAATACACCACATTGGAAAATGTGAGGGATTTGCCACACACAGCCTCCTCCCCTTTTTTTTGTAAGGGCAGTTTTAGAAAAAGAATTCATTGGGAAGCTAAGGATCTGGAAATGTATTCATCTAAAGCTAGACTTGCAAGTGTATCCCTTGGAAGTCTAAAACCCTGATTACTCTAGCTTGGAAACCACTCCACTGCTCCTGGGATATAGTTCTAACTCAGCAAAACATCCGAGGCCCTTTGTCATTTAACCCCTATTAATTTCCCTCTTTCTATTTGTCACTGGTTAGCTCCCTCCAAAACTAGCTCAGGTCTGTCAAACTATTTCCAGTTCTCTTTTCAGGACTTGCTGTATTTTTTCTAAAGCCACTGTGTATCTAGAATGTCCTCCCACCTCTTCATTCCCAGAAAACACTTGATAATTTTTCAAGGATTGATTCACTCCAATCAGTAAGTAGCTGCTTTCTGAGCACCAAGTGGGTGGTTTTAATGCAAACAGTATCTCAGTATTCGGTGCAAGAAACAGAAGGATGGGATGGAACACTGTCCCAAAGGGTCCCCCAAATGCTTGTTGATTGGCTAAATCAACAGGTGCTGAAGTTAAGGAATAGGTGATTTGGAGTATCTGAGAAAGCAAAGACAATTCCATCAAGGAAGGATTAAAACATTTCCTAGATCCAGAATGAGAATGTGAAGACCAGGAGGAATAGGAATAAGTCCAGTTTAAGTATCTCCTGTTCTACCACATCACAGTATGGCAAATGCTCATTTACTTGATTAAAAATCTCCTAGACTATAAACTCCATGAAAACACGCTTGTGCTATTAGCCACTCTATCCCTCAATCCCTTCTATTGTAGCAAGGCTCATTAAATATTTGTCAATGTTTACTAAAAATTGTTTAGTGAATGATTAAATAAAGGAATGGATGAACGAAGAATTAAATTCTACAGGATCTCAGATCCTGTTTGAATCTGTAGAGTTTAGGAATGTTTTCCTCTACAGATACTGAGGATGGGTAAGTAAAAAAGTAGATCCATGTTAAATTTGGCCCTGGAGCCTGCGAGGAGCCTGGGCTCACATCCAGAGAGAATTTAAACCTCAGCGCGGCGGGACAGAGGAGGCAAGAAGGCCAGGATGAGGGGATGGAGCAGGGTTCGGGCACACCAAAGCGAGGTCGACTAAGCTCGCAGGGCGTGGCGTAGGTGAGAAGTGCTCCAAGGAGGCGCCAAGTCCCGGCCGGGTAGGAGGCCGCCACTCGCCCGCCAGCCGAGAGATGAGAGGTGGCGGGAGGAAGCGGGGCTGGGGCGAGAGTGGCCGGAGGGCTGGGGACCCGCGCGAAGGGAGTAGGGTAGAGGGAGGTCGGGAGCGTGGGACCGGCGGAAGGTCTGGGGTCGGTTCCCCTGGCTCCGCAGCCGCACTCACCTAGGGGATCCAGCTTCGCCGCAGCTCGACACCCGCTCCACGCTACTTCCTCCCTTGGCCTGCTGGGTTAGCAGGCGGCCTCAGGCGCCCCTAGCAACCACGCACTGCCACGCGTGACCCGCGCATTCGGCCGCCAGCGCCAGTGCCAGTGCAGCCTGCCACGCACTGCGCGCTCCCCCAGCGGACAGACAAGAGGGACTAGAATGAGCCGGCGAGAGCCAAGCGCGGGGAATCTCGGGGATTGTGGGGCCTATGGGGGCGGGGCGTCACTCGCCTCGCGCACGCGCAGTCTTTTCAGTACGGTGGGATCCAGCGAGCGGAATTCTGGGAGATGTAGTCCCAGGTTAAACCTCTGAAAGGCTCCATTCTGAGAATCCGGGACTCTCCCTTTCTACTCTGATTCCACCTAATCCCTATGGACTCTTCTTTTTTGGAGACAGAAGCTTGCTCTGTCGCCCAGGCTGGAGTGCAGTGACGTGATCATAGCTCACTGCGAACTCGAACTCCTAGCTCAAGCGATCCACCCTTCCCCAGCCTTCCGAGTAGCTGAGACTACAGGCATGCCACCATGCCCAGCTATTTTTAAAAAATTTTTTGTTAGGACAGGGTCTCACTATGTTGCCCAGACTGGTCGTAAAGTCAGCCTCAAGTAATCCTCCTGCGTCAGCCTCCTAGTCTCTGGGATTACGACGGGAGCCCCCACATCTGGCCTGGACTCTTTCTTTGGCCTTGCCTCAGTTCAAAATCAAGGAGCCCAGGCTCTGTTGAAGAATTTCTAGTAAAAAGCCTTTGAGTTTGACCCCAGGAAAGGGGAGATTGCCCAAATTTACTCTGCCTCTCTCTAACCAACCCTTCCCTAACCCCAACCCACCCAGCAGGGCAAAATTAAAACCATCTACCTGCTTTATGACCTTCAAGTGTGAAAGTTAGGAAATACTCAATTACTTATCTCGTTAGCTCCCCAGGCAAGACAGATCATGCTCCTGTCTTGGATGTCCGTAGACCTGACAGATTTGGAGATCTAAGAAAGCTGGCAGGCCGCAGTGGCGCATGCCTGTAATCCCAACGCTTTGGGAGGCCGAGGAGGGCGAATCACAAAGTCAAGAGATGGAGACCAACCTGGCCGACATGGCGAGACCCCTGTCTCTACTAAAAATACAAAAATGAGCTGGGCGTGCTGGTGCGCACCTGTAGTCCGAGATAC
>PVKP010006557.1:0-82323 GCA_004027715.1 Plecturocebus donacophilus
ATGTTGGGGGGAAATAGGGGAGGGACAGTGGGGGGGGAGGGACAGTGGGCGGTGGGGAGTTGTGGGGAGATAGCATGGGGAGAAATGCCAGATATAGGTGAAGGGGAGGAAGGCAACAAATTACACTGCCACATGTGTACCTATGCAACAATATTGTATGTTCTTCACATGTACCCCAAAACCTAAAATGCAATTAAAAAAAAAAAAAGAATTTTGTTTATAAATATACATTTATATAAATAAGATTTGTATCTTTTGAGAAAAAGCATGTGCATAAAGATTTGTATTTTAATATTGCTTAAAATAATATTTTTAAAAATATAACTTTTTTTATAATCAGGTTTTAAAATAATTCAGTTTCTATAAACTTATTTTTTTGCATTGCTTCTAAAAGTATTTGGTTCAAAGATTTAACCATATTTTTTTTCTAGTTATATTTTTAGAATCATAATAACTGGGTCAAAGTGTATGAATTGGATTGACAGCTAGAATAATACAAGGTTCCTCTGTTCTAACATCTGACTGATATGGGTTGAGTTCCAGTTTTGTCAACAACTCTGTGAACTTAGACCTTTCTAACCTCCTATTTGTTAATCTGTAAGATCTAGATAATAGAAGCTGTGCAATAGAATATTTGAGATTACACAAAATAATTCTAGTAAATTTTTAGCAGAATAAGTATACAATGTGTACTGTGATCATTACTACAGTCTTTTCTTTTGCACCTGTTGATGCAAGAGTGATAAGTTTATGTGACTTTTACAGTGATGAATTTAAGTTGTTCCTTTCCAACCCTATTTACAAGTTCTTAATTGTTACTTTCACATATACCTATAAACTATATTTTCAGAATTCTGCCATTCAATTTCAAATATTTCAACTTTCATGTATTTTCATTTTTTAAAGATGAATTCCTCATTTTTTTATTGCACTTATGAAAGTCACATATTCAATTTTCTTTCCTCTATAAAGCTGCATTCATCAATTGTAAAGAGGTGTAGAAACTATGCTGAATATTAAAGGCAGTAGCATTCAATCACTTTCTGTTAATATTTGTGGAAGATCAAATTTAATTCTACTGTGGAGCAGTGACTTGAAAATCTTCCCTACTCTAGCAGCCAGAAGAAGCACAAGCTTTGTTAAACCTTTTACAAGTCACAAATTATTCTCAGTGTAATCAGGCTAATTAATTCTTCAAAAATATTTGTGAGTTATTAGTCACTTCATACATTTATATGACAGATTTATTTTCTTAATGTTTCCAGTTGAAAAACAATTAGGTTGCATATATAAAAATTAAAACAGCACCTTTCATAAATGCCAAGAAGGTAACACATATCAAACAATGACAGAGGTTCACCATGAAGCTTTTGAGTGATGGGAGTAATATATTACTAATGATACCAATGGCACTGGGAAGAGAAATTAGCTAGGCTTAGCCAAAGCAGCTGATTAATAGGTATGAATTAATAGACATGAATAATGCCTTTGATATCCATGAGGTCTGATGGGTATCATTATGTAAATGACTGGCTTGTTATCAGCCACTAGAGTGACTGTTTCCCAAATTATGGATAAAGGTCAAAAAGCACCATTTAGCTTGATTCATTTTATTATCTAAAAGGTTTCCTGTTTTTAAAGAGGTCCCTATCTGATATTGCTCTCATGAAATCTGATACAAATATAACATATTTTAAAATTAGGAGTTCCTGAAACACATATACCTTCAGAGTTCTTGGCCCTTCTGTGTACTTGTTCCAGAAGGTCTATTTTAGTGTCCAAAAAAGATTTAAGAATTATGAAATTAAACAAATAAATCATCAAATACTATATAAATGTTTCCACTAAAGACTTATAATTTGAGAATATACATTCTTTTCATAATTTGAGAATTTTTTAAAAATACAGATGAAATGGTACCATTCATTTCTAATTCATTACTTTTTCAGAATTAAGCAGTTGCAAAAGGAGCCAATTTCATGTAAAATTCTATTCCAGCATAATGTTTTGAAATGAAACATTCTACAGTTGATTTTCAGCCAAGGTAAATAGTTTGTGCAAAACTGTAGGCAATATTCTTTTATCAGGAGTAGTCTTCTTACTAAAAGAAAATATATATTTTAAAAGGACTAGTAAGTTTGTTAAGTAAATATAATGCCTTTGGAAAAGTCATATCTTTTTGGAAGTAGTTATTGGGTTTGCAATTATTGTCAAAATAATAAAATTTCTTCAATAAAGAATGTATCTGGAATTTAAAATTGTTTATTAAATAATTATGTATTTAATAAACTATATTTTTATAGTTTGTATCAAAGGATATTTAAAAAAATCATCTCTGTGATGGTTCTGAATCCAGTAAGGGCACAGTGACATGTATCATTAATCCTCCTGAAGATCAAAACTTTAAACTCTAGGCAAAATTTCTAAAAAACTAAAAATGAAGAATCTGGAAAGTGACCAAAACCAGGCATAAACTGTAAGAGATTCAACCTTAGAAATAAATAGTATCAATGTTTATTTGACTTTTTCTCAAAGGCAACTGTCTATGCAGCAAGAAATGGCTAAAACTTAAAAATAAAAAGTCTCAAGTTGTATTAGAGGATGACATTATGTTGTCAGATGAGCTACTAGTTGAGAAAGAAGATTCTATAAAGGAGAAATCCCCAGGGGAAGCTCCAACTTCTGTATATATACTCTTCTCTAATCCTTACCTTAATATTGAACTATGTTTCAGCAGGTAGATTCTAAAGTACCCAAAAAAGTGCAGTCTTGGAGAGTTGGATATAACTGAATAAAGATTTAAACCATTTCCCAAAAGGGAAGAGATGTATTTTTAAAATGGAGTTCCACCAAACTTAGGGGTGGGTAAGGTGCTTCAAAAATAAATACTTTTGTCCACCTGTATAGACAGATAATTAATACACATATAGTCCAAGCTTTCCAAATTCAAAATAACCACCCAGTAATTTGTCTGCCTGTTAGATGAAGACTAACATTCTTTTTGGGGCAGTATCAAAATGTAGATCAATATACGAGTCACAATATCGAGTATACAATGAATTGCTAACATGTAAGGAAATAGGGCATGTAATCCATAGCAAAAAGGGAATACCTTTTAGCTGAAACCCAGATGACACAGAATTTGAAATGAACAGATGAGGATTTTAAAACAGCTATTTAAAATATGCCTGTCAGACAGAGGGAAGAACATACACAAACAATGTGAAGCAAAATAAAGATCCAGGAAGTTAGAGAAGTTATAATATACATCATCATAAAAGAAAATGTTACTTAATTAAAATATTAGGAGATTAGAGATAGCAGAAAAAGGGTGAAGAGTAGTGATCTTGAAGAATAGGTGAGAAAATATTATTTAAATAGTGAAAAGAACTTAAATGTCTTATGACAAAATAAAAGTGGCCCAACATACAAGTAACTGGAGTCCCAAAATAAAATAAATTAGAGATATTATAAGAAAAAAATCTTTGAAGAAATAATGTCCACTGCATTATAGATTCATCATCATAGATCTTACAGAAAAAAATCAACATACAAATCCAATGTCAACAAAATATAAGCAGAATAAATACAAAAGAGCCTCACCTAGTTACATAATATTCAAACTTCTGAAAGCCAAATATATAGAGAAGATTTTATGAGCAACAATAGGAATAAGAAGACAATAGATACAAGAAAAAAAAACTACTAAGTTTTACAAATCTTGAGCATATACTAGTTGGTATACACAAGAAATGATGATGAAAATATATTTATGACTGTAAAGTCTCAGTTCATTCTAAAAGATTGAAATTACATCAAGCATATTCTCTAATGCACAGTAGAATTTAAATTATGAAGGGTAAAATATCAAAAAATGCCAAATATTTAAAATCAGAACATTTCTCAACAGGACCTATATCTAACAATGGAAATTACATCCCAAAGTGAGATTTGAAAGGAGACACAGAAGCTATATCATTCTGCTCCTCACCTCTCAAATAGTGTGTCTTTTTCACATTTCAAAATAAAATCATTGCTTCTCAATAGTCTTCCAAAGTCTTAACTCATTCCAGCATTAACACAAACGTCCAAAGTCTCATCTCAGACAAGGCAAGTTCTTATACCTATGAGTCTGTAAAATATAAAACAAATTATTTACTTCCAATATGCAATGGTGGAGTTAGGCATTGGGTAAACATTCTTATACTAAAAGATAGAAATTAGACAAAAACAGAGGTTACAATTCCCATGCAGGTGTGAAACCCAGCAGGGCAGTTATTAAATCTTAAAACTCAATCTATCCAACTCTCTTTGGGTTTCACAACCTCCCAGGCTTCTAGAGTATAATGGATCTCATCAGTGCTCTGAGTTAAGTGAGACACAAACCATTTCCATGGGCAGTCCCCTGAAAAGCAATATGGTTACATGCATACTCTATCCTTTTCTTTACCTGGCAAATGAGAGATTGCCAAACTGTATTGGTCTCTGTGCACTGTATGTCACGTCCTCTGGAATAGTATTAAGGTGCTCAGCTCTTTTTTGTTCTCAGTGGCCCTCATGTATCTAGAATATGACAAATCCACTTAGGGCTTTAAGGCAGGTGAACAGAAACCAGTTTCTTGGTCATCTCCCCAAAATGGAAACATTAGTCTAATTCTTTTCCTTTCCAGGGAAAATCTGGGATTTGGAGGTTTTCTCCTGCTCATTCCATCCTAAACAAAGTGTAGTGCATTGGGAGAGTTGATACTTGCTAGTTCAAATTTTCACCTTTGCTTTCATTGCCCTCTAATGTGGTGCCCTTTTCTGTCAGTGCTTAATTTAGGCAAGATGGGAACAAGTTTCCCAGGCAGATTCTCAAAAACTTTGCGTCTTAACTATACATTTTAGGCTTTTCTATCCTTAGGGAGAAACTTAGAATTGGGAGTTTTTCCACCAATCACACCTGGCTGAACCAGAAGGAGTGAGTATGGTGAGTGAGAGCCATGAATTTTTCTATCAGTTTTTGTGCAGCTTGTTTTTTTGGTTCAAGAACTTCTTAACAGTTTTCTGGATTTTTTACACAGGGAATTTTTTTTTTGTATTGGGAAGAAGGGTCTGGAGCTTCCTATTCTGCCATTTTGTTGAAAGTAATTTTGCCAGTTTAGAAAGTAATTGTATAAGTTTTAGATTAATTTCATATGATTGGGACTCAACTATTGTATGATTTCTTTTTTCCTTTGCAACATTTATTTATCTGCAATTTGAAACTAAGGAAAGTAACAGCTGACCCTTTAAGCTCCTAAGCAGATCAATTAATTCTTTTTTTGACATTAGTTATGAACATCAGAGAAATGGAGGCTAAAGCTTAATTAAGTTTCCATATACTCACAGATTAGATGGAGTTTTATTTAGTTATAAAATAATGAAAGAAAAATTCATCTGTGGACAGATTTCCCTGTGCTCTCACTGCTCATGTTCACAAGTTCCAAGGGCTAATTTTAAGATGGAATAAAAATAGAAATGAAGGTAATAAAAATGAGAAGTCCTTCAAAATTATGAAACTATAGTTATCTATTTTGTTATTATACTTTAAGTTTTGGGGTACAAGTGCAGATCTTGCAAGATTGTTATATAGATATACACATGTCATGGTGGTTTGCTGCCTCCATCCCCCCATCACCTACTTTAGGTATTTCTCCCAATGTTATCCTTCCTCAATCTCCCCTCCCTCTGTTATCCCTTCCCTAGTGCCCCACCCCCAACAGACCCCAGCGTGTGATGTTCCCATCCCTGTGTCCATGTGTTCTCATTGTTCAATACCCACTTACGAGTGAGAACATGCAGTGTTTGGTTTTCTGTTCTTGTGTAAGTTTGCTGAGAATGATGGTTTCCAGGTTCATCCATGTCCCCACAAAGGACATGAACTTCATCCTTATTTATGGCTGCACAGTATTTCGTGGTGTAGATGTGCCACATTTTCTTTGTCCAGTCTATCATTGATGGACATTTGGGTTGGTTCCAGGTCTTTGCTATCATAAACAGTGCTGCAATGAACATATATGTGCATGTGTCTTTGTAATAGAACAATTTATAATCCTCTGGGTATATACTCAGTAATGCGATTGTTGGGTTGAATGGAAATTATATTTCTAGATCCCTTAGGAATCGCCACACTGTCTTCCATAATGGTTGGACTAATTTACACTCCCACCAACACTGTAAAAGTGTTCCTTTTTCTCCACATCCTCTCCATCATTTGCTGTCTCTGTTTTTTTTTAATGATCGCCATTCAAACTGGCATAAGATAGTATCTCAATGTTGTTTTGATTTGCATTTCTGTAATGACCAGTGATGATGTGCATTTTTTCATATGTTTATTGGCCACATACATGTCTTCTTTTGAAAAGTGTCTGTTCATACCCTTTGCCCACTTTTGAATGGGTTTGTTTTTTTTCTGTAAATATACTTTAGTTCTCTGTAGATTCTGGATATTAGCCCTTTGTCAGATGGGTAAATGGCAAACATTTTTTCCATTATGTTGGTTGCTGGCTTTTGTTGCCATCGCTTTTGGGATTTTAGTCATGAAGTCTTTTCCTATGCCTATGTCCTGAATGGTTTTATTCTAGAGCTTTTATGGTGTTAGGTCTTATGTTTAAGTCTTTAATCCATCTGGAGATAATTTTTATGTAAGATGTCAGGAAGGGGTCCAGTTTCAGCTTCCTGCACATGGCTAGCCAGTTTTCCCAACACTATTTATTAAACAGGGAATCCTTTCCACATTGCTTATTTTTGTCTGGTTTGTCAAAGATCAAATGGTTGTAGGTGTGTGGTGTTGCTTCCAAGGCCTCTGTTCTGTTCCATTGGTCTATATCTCTGTTTTGGTACCAGTACCATGCTGTTTTGATTACTGTGGCCTTGTAGTACAGTATGAAGTCAGGGAGCGTGATGCCTCCAGCTTTGCTCTTTTTGCTTAGAATTGTCTTGGCTATGCGGGCTCTCTTTTAGTTCCATATGAAGTTTAAAGTGGTTTTTTCCAGTTCTGTGAAGGTCAATGGTAGCTTGATGAGAATAGCATTGAATGTATAAATTACTTTGGGAAGTATGGCCATTTTCACAATATTCATTCTTCCTAACCATGAGCATGGAATGTTTTTTTTTTCCATCTGTTTATGTCCTCTCTGATTTCCTTGAGTAGTGGTTTGTAGTTCTCCTTGAAGAGGTCCTTCACATCCTTGGTTAGTTGTATTCCTAGGTATCTTATTTTCTTTGTGGCAATTGTGAATGGGAGTTAACTCATGATTTGGCTGTTTGTCTTTTATTGGTGTATAGCAATGCTTGCAATTTTACACATTGATTTTTGTATCCTGAGACTTTGCTGAAGCTACTTATCACCTTAAGGATATTTTGGGCAGAGACCATGGGGTCTTCTAAATATACAGTCATGTCATCTGCAAATAGAGACAGTTTGACTTTCTCTTTTCCTGATTGAATACCCTTTATTTCTTTTCCTTGCCTGATTGCTCTGGCTAAAACTTCCAATACTATGTTGAATAGGAGTGGTGAGAGAGGTCACCATTGTCTAGTGCCAGTTTTCAAAGGATATGCTTCAAGTTTTTGCCCATTCAGTATAATGTTGGCTGTGGGTTTGTCATAAATAGCTTTTATGATTTTGAGGTATGTTTCATCAATACCTAGTTTATTGAAAGTTTTAGCATAAAGGCTGTTGAATTTTGTTGAAGGCCTTTTCTGTATCTATTGAGATGGTCATGTGGTTTTTGTCTTTGGTTCTGTTTATGTGTTGGATTACATTTATAGATTTGTATAGGTTGAAACAGCCTTGCATCCCTGGGATGAAGCCTATTTGATTGTGGTGGATAAGCTTTTTGATATACTGTTACATTCGGTTTGACAGTATTTTATTGAATATTTTTGCATCAATGTTCATCATGGATATAGACCTGAAATTTTCTTTTTTAGTTGTGTCTCTGCCAGGTTTTGGTATCAGGATGATGTTGGTCTCATAAAATGAGTTTGGGAGTATTCCCTCTTTTTGTATTGTTTGGAATAGTTTCAGAAGAATTGGCATCAGCTCCTCTTTGTACATCTGGTAGAATTCGGCTGTTAACCGATCTGGACCTGGACTTTTTTTGGTTAGTAGGCTATTAATTGCTGCCTCAACTTCAGACCTTATTATTGCTCTATTCAGGGATTCAAATTCTTCCTGGTTTAGTCTTGGGAGGGTGTAAGTGTCCAGGAATTTGTCCATATCTTCTAGATTTACTAGTTTATGTGTATAGAGTTATTTATAGTAAGCTCTAGTTGTAGTTTGTATTTATGTGGAATCAGTGGTGATATCCCCTTTATCATTTATGATTGCATCTATTTGATTCCTCTCTCTTTCCTTTTTTATAGTTTGGCTAGCAGTCTATCTATGTTGCTGATCTTTTCATAAAACCACCTCCTGGATTTATTGATTTTTTTGAAGGATTTTTTGTATCTCTATCTTCGTCAGTTCTGTCCTGATCTTAGTTATTTCTTGTCTTCTGCTAGCTTTTCAATTTGTTTGATCTTGCTCGTCTAGTTTTTTTAATTGTGATGATACAGTGTCTATTTTAGATCTTTCCTTGCTTCTCATATGGGCATTTATTATTATAAATTTCCCTCTGGACACTGCTTTAAATGTGTTTCAGAGATTCTGGTACGTTGTGTCTTTGTTCATTGGTTTCAAAGAACATTGTTATTTCTGCCTTGATTTCATTATTTATCCAGTAGTCATTCAGGAGTAGGTTGTTCAGTTTCCATGTAGTTGTGTGGTTTTGAGTGAGTTTCTTAATCCTGAGTTCTAATTTGATGGCACTTTGGTCACTGGTTGTTATGATTTCTATTCTTTTGCATTTTCTGTGGAATGATTTACTTCCAATTATGTGGTCAGTTTTAGAGTAAGTGTGATGTGATGCTGAGAAGAATTTGTATTCTGTGGATTTGGGGTGGAGAGTTCTGTAGATAACTATTTGGTATGCCCAGTCCAGATCTGCATTCAAGTCATGGATATCCTTTTAATTTTCTGTCTCTTTGATCTGTCTAATATTGACAGTGGAGTGTTAAAGTATCCCTTTACTATTGTGTGGGAGTCTAAGTCTCTTTGTATGTTGTTCAGAACTTGCTTTATGTATCTGGTTGCTCCTATGTTGGTGCATAGATATTTAGGATAGTTAGCTCTTCTTGTTACATTGATCCTTTTATGTAATGCATTTCTTTGTCTCTTTTGATCATTGTTAGTTTAAAGTCCCTTTTCTTAGAGACTACAATTGCAACCCCTGCTTTTTTTGGGGGGGGCGCTCTCCATTTGCTTGGTAAATACTCCTCCATTCCTTTATTTTGAGTCTATGTGTGTCTTTGCAAGTGAGATGGGCCTCCTGAATACTGCACACCAATGGGTCTTGACATTTTATCCAATTTGCCAGTGTGTGTCTTTTGATTGTTGCATTAACTTGTTTATATTTAAGGTTAATATTGTTATGTGTGAATTTGATCCTGCCATTTTGATGCTAGCTGGTTGTTTTGCCCATTAGTTGATGCAGTTTCTTCATTGTGTCAATGGTCTTTACTATTTGGTATGTTTTTGCAGTGGCTGGTACTGGTTATTCCTTACCATATTTAGTGCATCCTTCAGGAGCTCCTGTAAGGCAGGAGTTGTGGTGATGAAATCTGTCAGTAATTGCTTGTTTGTAAAGGATTTTATTTCTCTTTCACTTATGAAGCTTAGTTAGGCCAGATATGAAATCCTGGGATGAAAGTTCTTTTATTTAAGGAGGTTGAATACTGGCCCCACTATCTTCTGGCTTGTAGGGTTTCTGCCAAGAGATCCACTGTGAGTCTGATGGGCTTCCCTTTGTAGGTAACCTGACCTTTCTCTCTGGCTGCCCTTAGGATTTTTTTCCTTCATTTGGACCCTGGTGAATCTGACAATTATGTGCCTTGGGGTTGCTCTTCTTAAGTAATATCTTTGTGGTGGTCTCTGTATTTTCTGGATTTGAATGTTGGCCTGCCTTGCTAGGTTGGGAAAGTTCTCCTGGATAATTTCCTGAAGAGTATTTTCCAGCCTGGATTCATTCTCCCTGTTACATTCTTGTACACCGATCAAATGTGGATTAGGTTTTTTCACTTGTGTATGCTTCATGAAGTTCTTGTGCTATGTTTTTCAGTTCCATCAAGTTGTTTATGTTCTTCTCTAAGCTGGTTATTCTAGTTAGCATTTCATCTAACCTTTTCTCAAGGTTCTTAGTATCTTTGCATTGGGCAAAAACATGTTCCTTTGGCTCAGAGAAGTTTGTCATTACCTACCTTCTGAAACCTGCTTCTGTCAATCTGTCAAACTTATTCTCCATCCAGTTTTGTTCCCTTGCTGGTGAGGAGTTGTGATCCCTTGGAGGAGGAGAGGCGTTCTGGTTTTTGGTGATTTCAGCCTTTTTGCTCTGGTTTCTTCCCATCTTTGTGGATTTGTCTACCTTTGGTCTTTGAAGTTGGTGATGTTCAGATGGGGGTCTCTGAGTGGACCCCCTTTCTTTTGATGTTGAAGCTATTTCTTTCTGTTTCTAAATTTTCCTTCTAACAGTCAGGCCTCTCTGCTGCAGGACTGCTGGAGGTCCACTCCAGATCCTGCTTGCCTGGGAATCACCTGCAGGGCTTGTGGAACAGCAAGGATTGCTGCCTGTTCTTTCCTCTGGTAGCTTCCTCCCAGAAGGGTACCTGCCAGATGTGAGCCAGAGCTCTTGTGTATGAGGTGTCTTTTGGATATATGAGGGTCAGGGAGCCACTTGAGGAGGCAGTCTGTCCCTCATCAGAACTCAAGTTCTGTGCTGGGAGCTCTGTTGCTCCCTTTAGGTCAGTTGGGCAGGGACATTTAAGTCTCCTGCAGCATAACTCACAACTGCCCCTTTGCCCAGGTGCTCTGTTCCAGGAAGCTGGGGTTTTATTTATAAGTTCCTGACATACTAGTGCCTTATTTCAGAGATGCCCTGACCAGCAAGGAGGGAGTCTAGTCATAGTCTGCTTGTAGAGGCACTGCTGAGCTGCTCCAGGCTCTTACACTATTGTTTACACCAGTAAAGTTAGAACTCCCAAGGCAATGGGGGACACCCTTCCCCTCACCAAGCTCGACCATCCTTGGTTGAGCTCACGCTGCTGTGCTGCCTGTGAAACTCTCAAGCCAGAGGGTTTCAGTTTGCTGGTCTTTTTGAGGGTGGGAGCCACTGAGCCAGATCACTTGGCTCCCTACCTTTAGCTCCCCTTATTTCAGAGAAGTGAAAGGCTCTGTCTTGCAGGTGTTCCAGGCACCAGCCAGAACAGCCTCCTAGATTTGTGCCAAAAACCTGTGGCACTGGCTGAAACGGTGGCTCGGGTCTGTGCTGGAAACCTGCAGCTTTTATCTGCTCAGTGAAAATCTCCTGGTCTGTGGGCTGTAAAGACCATAGGGGAAGTGTGGGATCTGAATTGGAGTGCTGGGTGGCTGGAAAAGTCCCTGATGTCCTCCGTTGTGTGTGGGGGGGTCCTCCTGCTGGTCGCACTTCCCTCGTAAGGCAGCGCCTCACCCTCCCTCGATTTGCCCCCTTGGGCTACACTCACTGTCCAACCAGACCCATTGAGATAAACCTGGTACCTCAGTTGGAAATGAGAAGATCGTTCGCCTTCTGTGTCACTCTCACTGGGAACTGCTCTCGGGAGCTGTTCCTATTTGGCCATCTTGGTGGACTCCCAGTTATCTTTCTTTATCTGTGGTTTATTTATCATGAATTCCATCAACCCTGAATCTAAAACATTTGAAAAAATATAATAAAATTAATACAAGTTTTAAAAAATAATATTATATAACATCTATTTACATTTACATTGTATTAGGTATTGGTATTATAGGCAATCTAGATATGATTTATAAACACAGGAGACAATTTACTTGTTCATATGCAAGTAATACATCATTTTATATCCAAGACTTGAGCATCCATAGATTTGGATATGCATTGGTGAGTGGCGGGGTAGAGAGGATCGTGAAATCTCCCACAGATATTGAGGAATGACTCTACAGTGAACATTTGCAATATGAAAGCAGCAGACACTTTATGAATGTATGAAGAATACCAGATTAACAGAACCGAATTACCTGCTCTCCATATCACTTAAACTTCTTAATCTCATTTTTGATAATAATTTATTTTTAAAGTATTTTTTACTAAGTTTTATTTTACCTCAGCCTTCACACAAGACCTAGAATAAATTTACCATCACTAGTTTGAAATTCTTGTAATTAATAATAATATATAATGCAGGAAATGAATTCATCTTAATAAGAAAGCTGCACTACATCTGAAATTTATATTCATGTTTTATCATACAAAGAACAAAATGACACTTCTGTGCCTAATCACTTCTAAATAAATGGCTTATTGTTTACCACAAGAAATTAAGACCCTTCTTACCATTTTCTGTTCTCAAATTAAGAGGTAGGTTTGAAGTTGGTGGAGTTTTGTTATTCCAAGCAGTATATTGTAGTTTATAATTCTGCTGCCTTCCAAGGTATTTATGAACTATCCCCTACTTGATATTTAAGGAACTGATTTTCAGCTAATGGTTCTTGGATTAGCTGAGGCAGATATTGAACTACTTAAAATGGACAGTTAGCAAAAATGGCAAACTCTTAGAGTCTCAACTCTCACCCTGGGAAAATCACAGATAATAAGTATTAACAGAGGCACCTGAAGGTCTCTGATAGCTCTATGCCCTTTCAAGCCTAATGCACAAATAAATGGCACTTGTAATCATTCTACTGATTTAATAAATCCAGTTTATATATATTGGAAAATAAGGATTGAAACTCCTTTTAATAAAATAATGTCCTGATTGCACCTGATAATTATTCACTACTTAAGATATAGTAAACTACTTTTAAACAGTATCAAATATATCTATGTTTATGATTATCAAGTGCACTGAGTTGACATTTAGTTTGTCACCTAGAGAATTCATTGACAGACTGGTATATGTATTCAATATCATCACTTTGTTTTCTTGGAATAAGCAAAAAGAAGAAATGAGAAAATCATCATTAATGTTTAAATAGTCCATAAATAATTTAAGTTACACCTTAATAAGGTAAATCAAAGTGGATAAGAAGCTCAGTCAATGGCATTTTCTACAGCTTTGTCTCTCTTCTTTAAGCAAACTTTTGCCAAATTTAGTGAATTTCACTAAGAAGCATTTCATTGTTCTATTTCCCTGTTTACTCAGATTTTGGAGGGTCTTTATACTAAGTAATAGAGCATTTGATATTGATAGATTCCGATCACCTAATTCAGGCGAGTCTCAGTCTACTCATGGCTTTCAGTCATCTCTTTGTCTCAAGAACTGGATAGTTAGCTAATTGCTAACTGCTTTCTTCTGGTGTCACCTTATTAATAAGCAAAATTTAGTTATTATCACCATATTTTCTCTATGAGCCATAGTCTTTAATACATTCTAAACTATGTGGTAAAAGGTAAAAAATGAATGGAGGCATCAAAATGTTTAACAATTAACATACTGCCTAAACCGTGGCTAAGGCTGCTCTATCTCTATGGAACATTAGGAATCAGTTACAGAGGTCTACACATTTCAGTGTAAAAAGATTGTTCTTTTTAAGCACATTTGTTTTTATAGATTAGGCAACACACATTATTTTTCCAAGAAGTCTATGTGTCCTCAAAAATTTTAAATGATTATATGCATTGAGATGTGCAATGTAGTTTAAAATATTTTAGCATAGACAGTGTGGTATAGCGTACTCATTCATTAGTTGAAATTTCACTTCGGGATTCTTCAGTTTCCCTAATCATAAATTTACATCTAAGAGGTCCTTTGTTAGCATTATAATTAGTCTAATCTGTAAGTGGTTTCCAGAAGTGCTTCATTTATCTTTATATCTGTTCAAGTTTAGCATATTTTTTATTGGAACAATGGATATTAGAAGTGTATGTGTGTTTATAACATATAAATGATGTGAATTTCCTAACATAACATTAAGTCAGTCTTTCCCCTTGCAAGAATGACATTTAAAACCCTTGAAAAATTATGTAGCTTCTACTTTTAGGGACAACACAAGGAGCTTGTTTTTCAAAGGTCCTAGGTTATCTCGAAGGATTATGGTTATGGTTGAATGAAGCCAATAACATTAACGTAACCTGCCTCTAGAATATGGATTTGTTTACTGAAATAAGTTTTTTCTTGAAAAATGTTATCTGAGCAGTTAAACTGTAGGCAGCTAAAACTTTATTCAGATGATGAAACAATATGAATAATTTTTATGCTTGTTTTATTACCAAAATTTAGATATAAATTATAATTTAATCTGATTTGACATGCTTTTATCTCACCTGGTTGCTAGATTTTTGGTTACTAGCTGATTCTTACCAAAAATTAGAAACTGTATACTGTTATTTGCCAAAAATGATCTATTAGTTGTATGTGAAATAACATAGGTTACTTTTCAGTGATACGAGACTATGTATGCAATGCTCAAAATGTTAGATTGAGCATTTTTGTGTTATATCTTTCTATTGTGTGTACTTGCTCCACAGACTCTTAGCCAAATTTTTAAGGCTGACATTTTTTCTAATATTTATTATATAATCAATGATATTTTCTTTCTCATGAGAAACAAAAAAACCTAATGTATACAAATTTTCTATGAAGAAAGTCATCAAGTTATTTTCTCCTTTTCTAGCAAGATAAAATTTGCATTATTGCAATGAATAATACAATATGTAAAATGTGTAATGTTTCTATGAGAAATCTGCCAATAAATTGTGCCATTTTACTGTATAATTTAGTCAATTCAGGTTCTGGAGATAGGAGGGACAAGATCAAAAGCATAGGTAAAATCCATGTTTGGTGACTATCCATTCCTTATAGATGGATATTTATATCCTTTTCTGGAATGCTCACATGGGAGAAAAAACAAGGCAGCTCTCGGGGTGTCTTTTATGAAGTCACTAATCCCGTTCATGAGGGCTTTGCCTTCATAACCTATTCACTCCCAAAGTCCCCACCTTCCAACACCATCATGTTAAGAGTTAGGTTTTTGAAACATGAATTTTAGGGGAGCACAAACATTCAGACTATAGAAATTATATTGCTATTATAAATGATCCATCTATTATACTGTCAACTGATGAATGCTGAGGTTCACAAATTTGGAGAGCTTTTTTCTTATAAAGGCTGGTAGCCTGCAAGGTGCTCATGCAGACAGACTGAAAAGCATAGCCTCTAGTCAGCAGCTGGAGACACTTCAAGTGAGAAGCAAAGGGAACGGGAATTTATGCTGAGCAGGATGTCCAAATACACATATTCAATAAGCTACAGGAGGAGTCATGGATATTTATGAAAGGAGAAACATGTGCATGTGCAATGGCACTTCAGGCACCTTTATGGGTCTCATGTTCAAAAAATGATAGTGTTAGCATGATAGTGAAGTTTTCTACATTCTAACATTAAAGTGTGAAGCAAAGGACATGAAAAACCTTACTGTGCATTCTCTTTAGACTGGCCAGAAACATCCCATGATTAATGGTCTCCTATCAAGCAAAAGTGGAAGGGCAGCATAAGGTGGTTGGTTGATATCCCTGGTAGTCTTTTGAAAAGGCTGGTTTCTGTTCAGCCCTTAGGGAAGAAAGGCCAGTCATGATTAGCAAGGGAGACAGTATAAGAAAGTATGTCTGACACCCATCCATTCACGGCCAAGAATTCAGTTTTCAAGATTGCTCCAGCATCCCCATGGCCAAGAGATGGTTTGTTTAGAATTTTATCTTTAGTTTACCTATCTCAAAGGATAAAATAACTGTTAAATTATAGATAGAATAGATTTCAAACTAGACAATGTATCAGAAGGGTGGTAACAAAGGACTAAAATATGCTGCTTTTCAATTTCAAGCAGAACTCAGACATTTCCCCATGTTCCTAAAAAAGCATGAATAATTTAAGATGGTGAGAAATTAAAATAAAATTCTGAGCTCTTAAATGACTGAAGAGAGCCCCTTTTGGCCAAGGGGACCAAAGGGAACCCTTGGAATCTGAGTTCAATGACCATGATGAAATCTTGTACAAGCCTCATCACATTCCCTCACTGACTAACCCTATTAGGTTTTCATCCCTAAAGGGCCAAATATAAACCAAACCTTTTCAAAGAATCCACAATGATGAAATGGATTACTATCTTATTGTCCAACGTACAGAACACAAACAAGATGTAATTAATCATTCTTTCACCCTTTCCTTAGATGTTTGCTTCCTCTATTCTCTTTTTCTTCAAATATTCACCTTACTCTTTGTAAAATGTAGATTAAATGGGTGTTAACAGCAGTCTCACAAGTTAACAAGTGCATAATCATGTATTGCACTTCTTCCCCATTTTAAAGGAAAATGTATAAGTACTAAACCTGGTACCTCCATGGGGGAAAAAAAACTTGCCTGCCACAAATGTGTCTGCCACATGCATTTTTTTTTTTGCAGAGCACCCTCAAACTGTCTCAGTAAATATTAATGATTTGAGACTCAAGCCTCAATCATTCATTTTGGTTGTCAATGGCAATACAGGTAATAGCTGAATGTTGGTAATATTTTTTATAAGTCAAAAATGGATGTTAATGACTAGTGAAATTATCTTAATATTTTTAAAAATCTGCTTTCTTTCCTGTTTAAAGAAACAAAAGTAAACCACTTTGAAAGGATCAACTAAGTATTTTTAATCTCATGCTATAATAATGTTCTAGTATAAAAAACTGAGAATTCATATGGGGGTTGATTTAGTGTACTTTGTATTTTAAAAGTTTCTAATGGAAAAATTGTTTACTTTGTTGCAAATATTGATGGAAGAGGGAGTCCAGAATGGCTTTGCAGGATTTGGCTGTGTATGTAGGTAAAATCCTAAAATAAAGACAACATATATATTGATATATTATGGAGTACTTTAAGATATTGTATTTTAAATTAAGCATTACAATAAAAATATAATACAATTTAAGTAGCAATAATTTCTGTTACTTTTGGGCCTGGTAGCCAATGTGCAAAAAACTCACTTTGTCAGTAGGCTGAAGTCATCCCATGTGATAGGCAGTTTATTATTCTTTCTCTCAGAAAGAATTCCATTGTCAAGGCAAAGCCAACTCCTTGGCCTACTGGTATTCTGTAAACTTAATATTCCATACTGATTTCAGATTCATTTACTTCATGAAAATAATCCACATTTTACTTATTGATTAATAACAGATTAACAAAATTTATAAATCCTTAGAATAGCTACTTTAGAGAAAGAGAGGACAGAGAGATGAAGAGAGAGAGAACAAATTACCAGAAGCATAAAGAGGGAAGCATAAAAATACTAAAATGATAAGACACTAAAATGACAATATCATTCTGATATAACTGACATCTTGAATTAAATAAGAAAATGCTTTGGCAAAACAGCCTACAGAAATTGACAAAAGAAGAAAACAGATCTGAATAGCCTTATATCTGCTTAGGAAATTGAAAAGAAAACCTTCTCTTATAAAAACAGATATAATTGGTTTCACCAGAAGAAATAACAATAATCTGACATAGAATTTTTCAGGAAATATATGGTGATGAAAAAGTTTTTAACTCATTTTATGATGCCTGAATAACTTCAATATCAAAACTTGTAAGGACATTACAAGAAAAAAATTTATCCAAAGCAATATCACTCATAAGTATAAGCAAAAAATTCCTTTAAAAAAGCACAGCAGATTTTGAAATAAAGAGTAATAAATAATGATCAAGTTAATTTACCTAAGAAATATTAAGATTTAACATTCACAAATCAAACTTTGTGTTTCACACTAATAGATGAAACAAGGAAAGCACTATGATAGTCACACTAGAATCATTAAAAGCATTTGACAAAATCCAAAGCCTCTTCACAGTGAAAGTTTCAGCAAACTTGAAATAAAAGGAAAGTGTGATAATGACAGATAAAGTGTAATATTTCGAATGGTTTCTATTTAAGACCAAAATAAAAAATACCTGTTCTCATCATTTTTATTCAACATTGTTATGAACTGAATTATGTTCCTCCCCAACGAAATTTATATTTTGAATCCCTATTTCCCAATGCAGCTATAGTTAAAAATTAATTAATGTTAAATGAGGTCATAAGGATGGGGCCCTAAGGCAGTATGAAGTGCTGTCTTCAACAGAAAAGAGACAGAAGATATACATGCACCCAGAGAAAAGATACTGTGAGGACAGAGTAAAACTACAAATAAATGTAAGCCAAAGAACGAGAGTCCTCAGGAGAAATCAAACCTGCTGGCAACTTATCTTGGAATGCCAACCCCTAGAATGTGAGAAAATCAGTTTATGTTATTTAAGCAACCCAGTTAACCACTTTTTGTTATGGCAGTCCTAGCAGACTAATATAATTCATATATTATATGAAAGGTTTTAGCCAGTGAAATAAAGCAGTAAATTAGTTCAACCATTGTGGAAGACAGTGTGGCAATTCCTCAAGGATCTAGAAATAGAAATTCCATTTGACCCAGCAATCCTATTACTGAGTATATATCCGATGGATTATAAAATTTCTACTATAAGGACACATGCACACATATGTTTATTGCAGCACTGTTTACAATAGCAAAGACCTGGAACCAACCCAAATGCCCATCAATGATAGACTGGACAAGGAAAATGTGGCACATATAAACCACAGAATACTATGTAGCCATAAAAAACAATGTGTTTGTGTCCATTGCAGGGACATGGATGAATCTGGAAACCATCATTCTCAGCAAACTGACACAAGAACAGTACATCAAACACCACATGTTCTCACTCATAGGTGGGTGTTGAACAATGAGAACACATAGACACAGGGAGGGGAGCATCACACACTGGGACCTGTTGCGGGGGTAATAGGGGAAGGACAGCAGGGGGTAGGGAGGTTGGGGTGGTACAACATGGGAACAAATGCCAGATATAGAGATTGAGGGATGGAATCAGCAAACCACATTGCCATGTATGTACCTATGCAACAATCCTGCATGATCTGCTCATGTACCCCAGAACCTAAAGTACAATTATATATATATATATATATACACACACACACACACACACACACATATATATACACACACATACAACCTTTTTGTAAACTTAATAATCTCAAGATTTATAAAAATTTACTGTTTGCTTTATATTTTTTAAATATCCTAAGATTTTCTAAGTACTGAATTATATGTCCTGCAAGTAAAACTGTTATATATCTCCTGTTCCAAAATGTTTGCAATTTATATATATATATTGCAATTTATATATATTGAAATATATATTATATGTCTCCTATTCCAAAATGTTGGCAATTTATATATATGTATATATTGCAATTTATATATATTGCAATATACAGTTTTACTTGCAGGACCTAAAATTCAGTACTTAGAAAATCTTAGGATATTTAAAAAATATAAAGCAAACAGTAAATTTTTATAAATCTTGAGATTCAATATTCAGTTTAAAAAAAGGTATTTTTCAGTGCTAGCAAAAAAACAATTGCAAAATTAAGTACATATAAATAGAAAATGAATAAAAAACATGAAAAGGAACAGAATTAAATTTAACAAAAGATCTATAAAACTGCACTGAAAACCACAAAACAATGTGGAAATAAGCAATAGTAATGTAAATAAATAAATACTCTGTTCATGGATAGAAAATCTAAAAATTAAGTTGTTACTTCTACCCTAAATTAAAAATCCCATAATTGTAGCAATTGGATAGGCTGATCCTAAAATTTATTTGGGAATACAAATACCATGAATAAGCCACGCCAGGTTTAAAAGAATAGAATAAATGATACAAGGTTTATACATTTTCTGTTAAAAAGACTTCCTACAAAGCTACTGAAATCAAGATATTAAAGATATGAACAGAAAACTAAATCCATGGAATAGAACACAAAGTCCAGGATAGGTGTAGTCAGATGATTTTTGACAAAGACTTTAAAGCAATTCAGTGAAGAATAGATTTTTAACTGGTGATAATGGGCAACTACACACACACACATGGAAATGATCATTGTTTCCAGCTCATAGTATAAACAAACCTTAATTTGAGCTAGATAATACAATTAAATGTAACAGGTTAAAAATAATTTTTCTAGAAGAGCACCTAAGATAATTTGTTTGTGGTCTTGGGTTAGACAGATAATTTTTAGAGACAAAAATGTTGACAAATTGAAATCAGTTATTTAAAGCACCCAAATTCTGTCCTTCATAAAAATTAGTTAAGAAAATTAAAGCACAAATGACAAACTGGGAAAAAATATCCACAGTGCATTTAAATGAAATTACATTTTTGTATCAGATATATATTTAAATAAAAATATTAATAAAATACAAACATCCTAAATTTAAAAGGCAATATATTTTAACAGAGACTAAAGGAACTTTACATTATTGAAAAAGTATATAATGCTTATACATCACCATAATAATTACAATTTAAAATTCTGAAAACATTAAGCATTGACACAATTGTGGAGCAGCAATCATTATTTAAAGAAACATATGATATAATCACTTTGAAAATTGGCAATTTCTTATAAAGTTAAGCATGCACCTAACCTAAAACCCAGCAATTTATTGTTCAGTATTAATTAACTGAAGAGAAATAAAAATATATCTATGAAATGACTTAAAATAGTATTTAGAATATATTTATTCATGATATCTACAACTGGAACAACATTAAAGTACACACCACAGAAGTATAGATAAATAATTTTTATAAATTCACTTTCTGGAATATTTCTCAGCAATGATAAAGAATGAACAAATGCTATACAATTTGGCTAAATCATAAAAATGTAATGTTGAGCAAAACATTCAGGAATGAAACACAACATTCTATATATTTTCATTTATATGGGTTTCAAGTATAGGCAAAACTAATCTTTAGTGATAACAATATCAGCATAGTGGTTATCTATTGGGTATAGAAGATGACTTCAAAAGAGAGGATTAGCTTTCTTTGTTCATGGAGATAGTCTATAGATTGTTAAAGGAGCTAGTTACAATGAGGTATTTGTCAAAATTATTTACCTGAGTATTTAAGATCTATGAATTTCACTAACAAATTTATATCAATTAAAGTTTAGTAACAAAAAATAAGACTTTGGATTTTATCTATGTGCTTGAAAATTTGTCCTTTAGATATCTAAAGTCTAGAAGAGTTTACTGATTCTGATATTTCATGCAACTTCCAATGACACTCCAGCCAAATATTGACTAGTTTACTAGGCCTGCCATAACAAATATTATATATTAGGAGGCTTAAACCAACAGAAATATATTTTCTCACAGTTCTTGAGGCTGGAAGCCTAAGATCAAGGTGTCAGCAAGTTTAGTTTCTCCCAGTCCACCCTTCATGGCTGCCTTCTCATGGTGTCCTCACAGAGACTGTTCTTTGTGCATACATAAGTGGGATCTCCTTTATATGTCTTATAAGTACACCAGTTATATGGTATTAGTTATAAATAAAGTCATACCACTCTTATCTTTCTGTTGAAAAAAAGCTTTGTTGAGATTTAATTCAGACACCACACAATTCATCCATTTAAAACATACAATTAAATAGCTTTTCGTTTGTTGACAGATTTGTGTTACCATCACTGCAGTAGCTTTTAGACATTTTCATCATCTCAAAAAAAACAACCCCTGTATCCTCACACCATCACCCCCTATATCCTACTACCTTCAGCCTATTCCTCAGCAACCACTAATACAACTTTCATCACCATAGATTTGCCTATTCAGGACACTTCTTATAAGTAGAATTATATAATATGTGGCATTTTGTGATGGGCTTAATTCACGTAGTGTAATTTTTCAAGGTTGTAGCATATGACAGTACTTTCATTCCTTTTAATGACTGCATAGTATTCTGCCATCATATGGTTATATCATATTTTGTTTGTTCGTTCATCAATTCATAGATATTATAGTTATTTTAACCTTTGCTTCTTGTGAATAATGCTACAAAGGTTTAATGATGAATACTGCAAAGGCAATTTTAAGTAAAACAAAAATTGATAAGTGATACCTAACTAAACTAAAGAACTGCATAGCAAAGGTAACTCTCACTAAACAGACAAGCTACAGAATGGGAGAAAATATTTGCAAACTACACATCTGACAAATGTATAAAATCCAAAAAACTAACAGCCCCAGCCCCACTAAAAATGAAAAGATATGAACAGACACATCTCAAAAGAAGACATACACAGGGTCAATATGCATATGAAAAAAATACCATCACTAATCATTAAGAAAGTGTAAATCAAAACCACAGTGAGATACCATCTCACACTAGTCAGAAAAAAAGTCAAAAATAACAGATACTCTTAATAAAAGTCAAAAAATAACAGGTACTGACAATGTTATGAAGAAAGAGGGAACACTTATACAGTGCTGGTGGGAATGTAAATTAGCTCAGCCACTGTGGAAAGCAGTTTGGAGATTTATCAAAGAACTTAAAATAGGATTACCATTTAATTCATCAATTATATTACTGAGTATATATACCCAAAAGAATATAAATTGTTGTACCATAAAGATACATGTACACATATGTTCATCACAGCACTGTTCACAACAGCAAAGACATGGAATCAACCCAGATACCCAACAACAATAGACTGGATAAAAACTGTGGTAGACACACATTATGAAAGTAATACTAACCAACCATAAAAACAAATGAAATCCTGTCATTTGCAGTAACATGGATGCAATTGTCGTCCTTTATCCTAACCATAATAATTATTGAAATATATATATATATTTAGAATTTTATTAAATAAATTTTGTTATTTTACACTAGACATTTTTTAAGTGGCCTTGTATTTATAAAATATTTGTTTTCCTTTAAAAGTTTTAAAATGTTTAAAAATCCATCAGTAAGTATGTTTCCTATAAGTACTGCACACTAGAGGATTGTGCTACTGGAGCTCCAGTAAGTATATTTAAAATATTCAGTTGTTTTACTTTTTAATGGAATGGAGCACATTCTTATGGGTAAAGACAAGAGCAACACAATTTTATTTTTCTCATATCAGTTTGTTTGTATGCACAGATGGAGCTAATGAAAATGGTCTTTATTTCCCATTTGTATTTGTTATCTCCATAAACTGATGGACTACATAATAATTGGGTGATAAAATTTTTTCCACTCATTATAGGAGAATTGGGTAGAAGATATTTGAGGTTGCAAAGCACAGTACACAATATTTTTATAAGGTTTTTAAGCTCTCTACTATTTTTTCTTTCTAAGCTCTTCATTGGCTCAGAAGCTAAGGCTAGTGCTATGTTCAGTCTGTTTTTTATACATAGAATTGAAAAGTGAACAAAGAGTCAGAAAAACTCTCCTCCACCTCTTCTCTCCATATAGTATTATATAATTTTTGTTTAGGATGCCAATGCTGCTTATGAACCAATCAGAACAGATGGTGTTCAGAAGTCCAAGAAAATCATTTTATGTGGATGCCTAGAACAGATCCTACATTTAATAGAACAAGCAAATCCATTCTTTTTCTATGCCTTTTTTTTGCCTCTCCATAGCTACAGTTTGCAAGTTTACACTTCAAATAAAAAACAATCAGACTGAAATGAATACTAATATTTCAGTCAATCTCAATTTCAGTCATTCTGAATAATGACTAATATTTCAGTCATTCTCAATCAGACTGAGATGAATACTAATATTTCACTCCCTTCAAACAGTGTGAAAAATTGGCCATTGAAAACACTGAGGATGTTAGTGGTGCTCTCACTGGGTCCACTGCTTCATTCATACTTACTTTTCTTTAAATTGAATTTCAACTCACATAAAGGAAAACAAAACGCAAAAGGAAAAGAAAAAATAGTGAAAATAATGAAAAGTGTTGAGAACATACATATCAGTTAAACTCTTGACTTTCCATCAGAAAATATGACAAAACAGGTTGATTTATTTTGCAGTTATGCATTTGTGAGGAAATTTTTAAAAATCAATTTGTATTTTTTTGCAAACTGAATGTCTTCTTGATTAAAAAATAGTATATAAGAATTAGTTTTATTTTCCAGAATTGTGTTGGAGAAATAAATAAATGAAATTGATTTCATTTCCCAGACTTGTATTTTGAAAGTATTGAGGAAGTAAAAGTATCCTAGGCCAATACTTAAATAAAATTTTAGTTTATTGAAAGATATCGGTGACTATTTTTGATGTTAGATGATTATACAACCTTTTGACCCATTCCATATTCTGAAAGCACTTTATTCTATTGTCTACTCTTCTACTAAATTCACTGTTTTTTTCTTAGAATTCATTGGCTTCTACTTCTGCATGAACCTGGCAGACTTCATGTGTTTGGTATGTCTTTGATAGATGTTGGTGTTCCACTTCAAATATTCTCACTCTCTAGGCCTCTCAAACTATATTGACTTCGCTTACAATGTATGTCAGGACTTTCACATTTATTTCTAGTGACTAGATAGATATGCCTCTTATATATCCAACTGTTACTGGACATGTCCTCTTGAATAAAACACATTAACTTAATCCAAACCCGACTTACCAGCTTGCTTCCCTTGTATGCCTTCTCATTGAAAATACTGAATACACATGATGGAGCCATGGTCACTCTCATGTATTCTACCACACTTATCCCTCATCCTTATTCCTCAATATTAATATATAGATACTGCTGATCCTACATTCTAATTATTTTTCTCAAGTTGCTTTAGTTTTCACAATACCGCCCCCCCCTTACAATATTATAGCTAATAGCCTCTTTACTGGTCCCTATATAAAGAGTGGTATTTCTAAAATACAAAACTTACTATCATACTCCTCGTCTTACAGTTGTCTGTTTTTTTTTTATTATTATTGGTACTGGGCTAAGCTTTAAACATTCCACTGGCCCTTCTTACATCTCCAGATTCTGTTACCAGTCCTTTAATAGTACACTCTGTATTCCTACCAATTTAAAATTTACTTGCTTCTTCTTTCTTGAAACTTTATCATGTATGACATTAAAGTCAACTTTTACCCATTTTCTATGTATTCTTTATGTCTCAGATTAAAAATTTATATCACCAAATATTCTTCATGATCACTCCCATATATTTGGATTTGTTGCCCCCCACAGACAACTCTATTTCTCTATCACATCACTTACCACATTTAAAGTAAATAACTATTGCCTACCTGTCTTCCTGACCTAACTTGAATTTTAATTGCCTAAGTAACTGATCCAACTTCTTTACTATTGTGCCTACAATAAATGGATAATTTGAAATTTTTTCAACGTGTGATATTCTAGGAGGACGTTAATAAATATTTTATTAAGTAGCATTAACTAAAAGGACACACTTTCCCCTATGCACTTTAGACTTCATAGTATGGTTAAGAAAACACTGGGAATCTTCATATTTCTCTCCAGAGGCACAGAGAGAAGAGGCAAATAGTGAGATATATTTGGTTGCATGATGCCTAACCTTGCTGAAGAACACTATACTAAGGCCTAAGCAGAGCTGCCAGGTCCAAAAGAACCATTCAGCCTGGGGTGAGAGTTTTATTGGTAACCAGTTAGGAATTTTAAAGTGAGAGTTTGTCCCTAGTGTTTATTAGTTAGATGCTTGAGTAACGGAGGTTTATGGATCATCATTTCTGTAATGGTATTGAAGTAGGGGTAGGGTATGGGTAATTTGTAGATTGTGATTCAAAATTGCCAAACATCTAACAAAAAAGCATCACACACTGAGGTCTGTGGGAGGGAACTAGGGGAGGGACAGTGGAAGGTAGGGAGTTGGGATGGATAACATTGGGGAGAAAGGCCAGATATACATGATGGGGAGGAAGGCAGCAAACCACATTGCCATGTATGTACCTATGCAACAATCCTACATGTTCTTCCCATGTACCCCAAAACCTAAAAGGCAATAAAATAATCTTTTGGTATATGCATACTAAAAAATCAAACAAACCATTTATTTCTGACTATGAATACTATTTATTTAAAAATATTATTTGAAGCTTAATATTTCTAGGTAATGTTAGGTACTTACGGTCTAAAAATGGAAAAGTCACAGTTCCTCTCTAAAGTAATCTAAAATATACATAGGAGGCAAACATATACACAGATAAATATAACAATCCATGTACAATAATATCAGTATGTGCAACTTATGCTGGTAGTAGAATAAATCAACTCTGCTTGATTACCAGAGTAATATTTGTAAAGAAGAAAATGACTTTGAATTTTGATAAATAAAAATGAAATTACAAAAAATAAAAGATGAGAGATGACATCCTGGGGAAAGGGAATATATAGTTTAAAATAGCATGCTATTTTTAGGGAATGGTAAAGGGTCATTATTGCCTATTTTCTTGACTTAAATAACAGCATTATCTGTGTACATTCACATTTTGTTTGTTTTCTGGTTGTTTTGTATGTCTTTAGTTAATTTTTCCTTTCTTGCTGTCTTGCTGTGTGATTTGATAGTTTTTGTAGTGGTATGCTTTAATTTTTTTTCCCTTTACCTTGTATCTACTACTAAGGTTTTGCATCATGGTTACCATGATGCTTAGATAAAATCCTCTTAAAATTATATTGGGTTAGCTGATAACTTGGTAAGTTTGAGCACATTAACACAACTAGATTACATACCATGTTATATGTTTTTGGTGTCATACTTGATAACTTTTTATAGTGTGGTTCTTTTAATAAAGTTTGTAGCTATAGTTATTTATAATTCTTCATCTATTAACTTTTATACTAGAGATATAAGTGATTTCCCTTACAGTGTTGAGAGTATTCTGATTTCAATTATATACTTTTACCAGTGAATTTCATACTTTGTTATGTTTTCAAGTTACTAATTAACATCCTTTCATTTCGGGTGAAAGGACTCCCTTCAGTGTTTCTTGTAAGACTGGTCTAGTGGTGAAGAATTCACTCTGCTTTTGTTGGAGTTTGACAGTTTTTATATCACTTTCATTTTTGAAGAGTACTTTTGCCAAATATGGTATTATTGTCTGACATAACTATTTCCTTCAGCACTTTGAACATATCATCACACTGGCTCCTGGTCTGCAAATTTTCTGCTGAGGAATCTGCTGAAAACCTTACTGGGGCCAGGTGCTTTGTCTCAGGCCTGTACTCTCAGCACTTTGGAAGGCTGAGTTGTGTGGATCACTTGATGCCAGGAGTTCGAGACCAGCCTGGCCAACATAGTTAAGCCCAATCTCTACTAAAAGTAGACATATTAGCCGGGTGCAGTGGTGCACCCCTGTAGTCCCAGCTACTCAGGAGGGTGAGACAGGAGAATTGCTTGAACCCGGGAGGCGGAGGCTACAGTGAGCCAACATTGTACCACTATACTTTAGGCTGGGTGACAGAGAAAGACCCTGTCTCAAACAAAACAAACAAAAAAACAATCAAAACAAAATAACCTTATTTGGGTTTCCTTGTATGTGAGGACTTTTTTCCCCCTTTTGCTTTTAAATTTATTTCCTTGCCTTTCATTTTTGTCTATTTGATTATAATACACCTCGGGGTAATCTTTGGGTTGAATCAAATTGGAGATCTTTGAGTTCTTTATACTTGGTTGTTTATATCTTTCCCAAGATTTGGGAAGTTTTCAACCAATATTTCTTTAAGTAAGCTTTCTATTTCATTATCTTTCTCTTTTCCTTCTTTGGCACTTCTAATATTGATGTTAGCCCTCTTGATATTCTCCTGTAAATCCCATAGGCTTTCTTAATTCATTTTCATTGTTTTTTTTAAATTTTTTTTCTCTGACTTTATATTTTCAAATAACCTATCTTAAGTTCAAAGATTATTTCTTCTTCTTGAACATTTCTATTATTGATATGCTTGACAGCATTTTTTATTTGTTGTATTATTCAGCTCCAGAATTTCTGCTTGGTTCTTTTATATAACTTTACTCTCTCAGTTAAAATTCTAATTTTGTTTGCATATTATTTTTCTGATATCATTAAATTTTCTCTCTGTTTTCCTAAGTTCATTAAGTTTCATTAAAATATTATTTTAAATTATTTTAAATTATTTGTCAGAAAATGTATAGATCCATTTTTAGGGGTCAGTTAATGAGAAATTATTGTGGTCTTTTTGTGGTGGTTTCCTTTTATTTTAAAATATTTCTTATTGCACTTCATTGATGTCTGCTCATATGATGGAGTAGTCACTTATTCTAGACTTTCCAAACTGTCTTTATTGGGGGAAGACCTACCCTTATGAGTGAGTGTGAGGACACCCACTTGGTTAGTTGTGATGGTTCTGGCTATACACTTGAACCTATAAAACACTGATAAAATTGAAGAAGACAAATATATGGAAAAATACTTTGCATTCATGAACTGGAAGAATTAAAATTATTAAAACATCCATATTACACAAATTAATCTACAGACTAAATGCAGTCCTTCTTAACATCCCAATGGCATTTTTCATAGAAATAGAAAAAAAATCTAAAATATGCAGTGAACCACAAAACACTCTAACTAGCCAAAGTAATACTGAGTAAAACAATGTAGCTCCAGCTATCACACTACCTGATCTCCAGATATACTGCAAATCTGTAGTCATAAAACAGCATTGGCTAGCATAAAAACAGACATGTCTACCAGTGGAATAGGATAGAGAGATCAGAAATAAAATCCAGCATTTAAGGTCAACTGATGTTTGGCAAAATTGCCAGTACATGTGATGGGGAAAGGATAGTCTTTTCAGTAAAAGTTATTGTGAAAACTGGATATTCACATGCAGAAGAATAATATTGTACCTATATCTCTATGTACAAAAATCAACTTAAAATGAATAAAGACTTAAGCCTAAGATGTAATAATTTAAAAGTACTAGAAGAAAACATGGAAAAAAGCATCCTTACGTTTGCTGGGTGTATTAGTTTATTTTCACACTACTGATAAAGTTATACCTGGGACAAGGACATTTACAAAAGTCTAAGAATACTGATTATTTACTGGCCATAGATAAGGAAACAATACTCTTCCATATTAATTTTCTCAATTGTTTTTCTAATTCAAGACTTGCCACATTAACTTAGAGAGCAAAAATCTAATCATAACCGGATCTCAAGAAATGTTCTTCACATGAATGGCAACTCCTTGTCAACTGAAAAGTCTACTTTGTGGTGAAATGTGGGAAAATGAAAGATGTCTCTAATATATGTTTGTTTATTTTTTCTGGGGTTGAAAAACATTGAATTTAATTTGATGACACCTTAGGTTGTACCTTTGGTCCCATATCTAATGTTTTGGGGAAAAGAAAAAAAACCAGATTTCTTTCATTTAACCTGCATCTATATGACATGTTTATAATTTTCATTTATCTTATAAAGGATAGTGTAGATTATCTGGAACTATTACTCACATATTTCTCACTTGCTTCTAGGTCTCTTGTCTTTCCTGAGTTCCTTTGCAATATTTAATTGAAATAGGACAAAAATATAACTTAAAATAAATATAATTGAAAAATACAAATAGAGGAATAATGATATATTTCATTGGAGCAGAATGTAATTAAGGGAGTTGTGAGAGAATAAGGGAGAAAGAGACAGAACAAAGCAAGGGGAAGAAACAGCATGTAGAGTAGTCCCAAGAGAGCAGAACAGCAGATTGATCCAGTCCCCTTTCAAGTAGAATGATTCTTGAATTAGCAAGACAATGAATGAATAATTCGGGATAGAAAAGGTATTCTATGTTCCAGTGATCCAAATGACATTTCTAAAATTGCTTGAATATATATAAATTATTCCTGCTTGAAAACACAGGTTTATGAAAGTTAATTAATTCAAAAAGTAAGAAAAAAATTTCCTTTTTGGTCATTAGGCTTATACTTTGCAGAATCTTCTAATATCATTATAAAAGTTCTGTATTTTGTGCCCTGAGATTTTGTTTTCACATATGTCTTTACTGTGGAAATACTTGAGTGATACAGTAAAAGATGATTTAAGCACCCTTTGGAATATAAAATTATGAAGTGCTTTGAATACCTGCTTAATATACATTTAACAATTTTAACAGTTTTATTTAACACACACCATTAGAATAGTTGTGATGATAATCCTAATATGTTTTATTATAAAATTCAAATATATAAATATGTTTTATTAATTTAAAGGTGATAGTTTGTATTTTAATCATAGAGATATTTAGTAAAAAGTGTCTGCCCCTGAAAAACTTTTGAATATATTTATTTTTGTGTTTTAATCTTTGCAAGCATATCCTTTTATAAAAGGGATAAAATGTCAATAATAATGTATGTTAAGGTAGAGTTTACTTGAATTATACTTTGAGAAAATGTCTGAAGTCTTTAATCAAATATAATTTTTTCATATTATGTTTATCTTTTAAATGAGGATCATCTGAAAATTGTATTTTGTCAATTTTCATATTTGTATTTATTTCAGTAAGATTATTATTGTTAATATACTTCAACTTTCCATCAGATATTTTTTAACTTCATGATTGTCTTCAATGGGACAAATAGCTTTAGACAGTCTAATCATTTTGATCATCAAATTATAAACATATATACTTTAAAAAGCATCTTAGTTCTACTATAAGGACACATGCACACGAATGTTCATTGCAGCACTGTTTGCAATAGCAAAGACCTGGAGCCAACCCAAATGCCCATCGATGATAGACTGGACAGGGAAAATGTGGCACATATACACCATGGAATACTATGTAGCCATAAGACCGATGAGTTTGTGTCCTTTGTAGGGACATGGATGAACCTGGAAACCATCATTCTCAGCAAACTGACACAAGAACAGAAAATTAAACACCGCATATTCTCACTCATAGGTGAGTGTTGAACAATGAGAACACATGAACACAGGGAGGGGAGCACTATACACTGGGGTCTGTTGGGAGAAATAGGGGAGGGACAGTGGGGGGTGGGGAGTTGGGGAGAGATAGCATGGGGAGAAATGCCAGATATAGGTGAAGGGGAGGAAGGCAGCACATCACACTGCCACGTGTGTACCTATGTAATAATCTTGCATGTTCTTCACATGTACCCCAAAACCTAAAATGCAATTTAAAAAAAAAGCATCTTAGTTATCAAAGACACAGCTGAGTACACTACTGTAAAGAAGAAAACACTATGGTAGGATCATGTTTTGAAAAGGCACTTTCTGGCTTCTGTTTGCCAGCATCAGGACCATGTCACATTATTAAAGCCAGCACACAGTACGATAGCTGGTACATGACTTAATATCAATACCATCGAAGAGGTAAAAATGGATCATGACTTCTGCTAACTGGAAAGAATTTGTATTTATATGACATAAGAATCAATAAAGTTATTTAATATTGGTAGATCATTTAATGTTGGTAGATCAGTTAATAATCTGTCTTTCCAGGATCACACTGCACCTCAACCATTTCCCATGAGCACATTAATAGAAACTTAGTTGTAGACTAATTTACTAATATCAATGAGCACATATTCCCAGAAAACTTCTGGGAAAATTGAAGGTGTCTGCAGTAAAAGATGCTTTTAAAAGACAGACATGTTTTAAAGAAACTATCTTCTAAACACATAGTTTCAGTAGATTTTTTAAAAAGGCAAAGTGAAAGAAATAGCCACTCTTCACCAAAGGAAAAGAAAAACAAAAGTTGAAAACCATAAAATCAGGGGTAGTCTCTCTGGTGATGTAGGTAACCCATATCCACCACTAAATTAAAGAAAGAAAGAAACAAAAATATTGTCTCTAAAGTACTATACTGACAGAAAAGGGTGTCAATAAACTTGAACTCTTATAAAACACACTAATATAAAAAAATTTTAAAATAACAAAACTAAAGTTTATGTAAACAAGGAGTCAATTTCACACATCAAATCCTACCCCTTTCCACATTTAATAAGAATGTGTAAAACCTAGGAGAAAAAATATTTAAAATACTGTTAAACTATTAAGAATTAATAATAGATTTGAACAAATGGAATAAACACTGTTCTTGCATAAGATTATAGAATAAAGATATTAGGTCTCTCTAAATTAACTTATAAATACAACCTAACTCCAATAAAAATTCCAACCAGCTATTTTTGAAATTGAAGAAGGTGATTCTGGAGTTTTTAAGGAAAACCAAACATTCAAATCAATTATAGCCAGATAAACACTGGGGAAAATAACACACAGATAATAAAACTGTGGTGCAATGCTGGTATCATGGGTTTGGTTTTGTCTCTCACTGATACATATTGAATTGTAACTCTTTGGAGCATCAGATTATAACATTTGGAAATAAGGTTATTGCACATGTAATTAATTCAGATGACAATGGAGTAGGCTGAACCCTTAATCTAGTATAACTGATATCATTAAAAGAAAAGATACAGAGATAGACTCACAGGGAGAATACCATATGTTGATGGAGGCAGATTGTAGTGATATGTCTACAAGCTAAGGAGTACCATGGATGTGTTGCTTCATCAGCAGCTAAGAGAAGGGCATGGAGCATCATCTTCTCCAATACCCTCAAAGATAGCTCGGTCCCTCCAACACTTTGATTTAGGACTTCTACCTTCCATTATTTTGAGAGAATAAATTTCTATTGTTTTAAGTTACCCAATTTGTGGTACTTTGTTACAAGAGCCCTAGGATCAAAAACCCTACTAATACCAAAACACAGTATAAATATTTGCTGTAATGAGAACAGTATACTACCGGCACATGGTGCCATACACACACACACACACACACACACACACACACACACACACACACACACACATATACATACATATATACACACACACATATATACACACACACATATATATACACACACATATGTATATACACATATATAAAACACACACACATATAATCTGTCTATTGTCTACCTATCTATGAAAATTGAGTAACTGACACAACAATCATTTGAAATCACTGGAGAAAAAATTAGCTTTTAAATAAGTGGTGCCATGATATCTGACAGCCTTTGAAAAGTAGTTAAAATATCTCATACCATACAAAAACTCCAAATGAATTAAGTGTCTAAATGAAAAAAAAATTAAACCATAGAAGACTAGAATAATAGGTGGGTAAATTCCTCTTTAAATGTGAAGCAGTTAAAGTCTTTGTAATATGACTAAAAATCCAGACAATATATGATTTGCTGTGGCTACATAAATATTAAAAACATTTGCAAGACACAAGTAGCATAAGTAAAGTCAAAAGGTAATTGACAAACTAGGACAAAGTATTCAAAACATACTATAAACAAAGAGATTTTATTGCTAATAGATAAAGAACTCAAAAAGTGAAGGAAGTAAAGATCAAAGATCCAGTAAGAAAATACATATCTACAACCTTCTTGAATTTTGCCAGTTATCTTAGTCTTACGTTTTTGGTGTGGAAAGAGTGATTGCTGGTAAAGGCTTTTGGCCACAAAGACCATATTTTAATATTGAATCAAAGTGAGAAATGAATTTGTCAAGAAAACTTTTAATAGAAATAAAGCCACATAATTATACTAATGCTAATTGTAAATCACATTAGCATAAGCAAAAGAAGTCCGAGATGCTTTAAAGGGCAGAGACAAATAGAGAAGTTGCTTGAGAAAACAGGAGTGTGAATTTAATATATAAAACCAAAGGTGGGGTGTGTGTGTGTGTGTGTGTGTGTGTGCTCGCTCGTACATGTGAAATGTTTACATCTGACAGCTTTTATAGATATGCATCATATGTATCTTCTAATGGACAGTTATATAAATTATGAATTTGTTAATCTAAGAGAGGAGTTCAGTCATATTGACCAGCATAAATTTTAGGCCAAACGTAGAATATTTAGTGACTTTTGACACTATCAATATTCCCTTAATGCCAACTATGAAATTAATTCTCTTTTCTATTCTTTAAAGTCTGTTGTAATATCAGTTCACACACAT
Organism: Plecturocebus donacophilus; assembly: GCA_004027715.1. NCBI lineage: Eukaryota > Metazoa > Chordata > Mammalia > Primates > Pitheciidae > Plecturocebus > Plecturocebus donacophilus. Next base: position 34,021 of record PVKP010006557.1, read on the forward strand.
TAAATATTACTTGACTGATTATGGCTTAGAGGACTATCTGAAGGGCATTTTCATCATGCAAAGTATTGGAAGTATGAATGTCATAGGTCAGATATTTGAGAGACAATATGGATGCTCTCAGATCTTCCAAGAAGTCTTGAGAACCATGTTATGCTATGCTATGCCCTTACCCCTGAGAAAATATGCCCTGTGTACATTTAGTTTAATCCAAAGGATGATTATACATCTCAACTGCTTTATTTCTCAATCTACTTGAAGAATGAACAGTTGCTGAGTTATATTACCCTTCCTCCAACCACCTTTGCTCTATTTTAATTTTAAAATTCTAATTTTCCCTATTGTTTGTAGCTAATTAGATTAAATAATATCCACTTAGCAATTTTTAAAGAAAATGAATTTTGACAAGTGTCACAAAAGGTTTCACATCGTAAATGAAATAGATTTCATTCTTCAACTTTCTAAGCTTGTCCATGAAAATTGCCCCAGTCACTCTACTTATGGCTAATTTTGTCAGATCATCTCTAAAATTACACTATAATAATGACATTTAAAACTAGACTGTTATTCAGTGCTAGAACCACAAAAAGGCTATTAATTTCACTTCTCTGAAGCATTTATATTTTTGGTTATTAAAATTATGTGAGGATGAGCATATTAAAAGAAACTATACAAGCTTCTGATCCCACAAAACTTGTCTAAATTGCCAGAATTAAGACTAAAGACTAAAGAACTATATATAACATCAACATAAATGGTTTACTTTTTTCTCCTGCCAAGATTTTATTCACTTTGCTGCTTATCCTCAGAACAGAAATAAGCTTAAAAAAAACAGGTTTAAATCTCCCAGATACTTATAACAATATAGGATTACTCTTTGAAATAAGATAGTACATATGTGTGTGTATGTGTGTATAATAAAACTTCAAAATTTTAAGATCAAAATCTTTATTTGTAACTTTTATTCTCCAGTGGATATAAAGTATTAAGATAAGCAATTGGCATTCCTTTTTCCTCTAATTTTTATTTATTGTGGTAAGCAAACTTAGCAATTTATCCCCTTAAAATTTTAAGTGTATAATACAATATCATTAATTATAGGCACATTATTACACGTGAGATCTCTAGAACTTAATCATCTTGCATAACTGGAACTATATCCCTTAACTCAGTATGATGGAGGAAAGGCTTCTGGGAAATTCCACCGCTCTCTGTATGAGTGAATGATTACACTTACCTGAAAATGAGAAATGACTTTGGTATTGTACTGTATACTGTGAGAGCACTGAGATTGCTTCTTACCCAAGTTTGAGTCTGAACATTGTGACTGACAAAATGCAAGATCTTGTGATTGTTTCCTTCTATCTTTAAAATAGGCATAATAGCAACTGACTCTCAGAATTATTGTGAGGAGAGGAAAGTTAATAAACATAAGGGTTTTGTTTTGTTTTTAAATGTGGATTACTAAACAAATGTAAGTTAATGTATTTTATCAGAATTATATCTGGTATTTACTGATGGATAACATTCTTTATGATTTCTTAGTAGACAATTAAAACTTGACTAAGTGCTTGCTTTTTCTGGTGTAATGGTAACAATGTTATTGCTTGAGAGAACAAGGAAGAATGATACTGATAAGGAGATTCAGACCCATGATAATGACTTAATACTTGTTTACATGAACAGCCATAGATTATACATTAGACTACAGATCAGGGAACATTTTCAGTTCCAGCTCTGTTACTTATTTGCATATCTCTGGACCTCAGTTTTCTTCAAATGTAAATAACCAAATGAGACACTAGTTTGTTTTCAAATTAAACAAGATAGTGACCAATGGTCAGTCAAGGAGAGCCAATATGAGAATGTAATCTAGGCTTCAGAGACCCCTATCTACCCCACTTCAGTCAAAATGGTTCTACTTTTATCTTTTCCAGTGTCATGAGGGATTTACTCTACAGAAATCATTCAAAATATAAAAAATTAAGAATCCTTGTGGCTTTTATCTTCTATAATAAGAAAATTGTATGTATAGCTCTGATGTAGAAAACAAACTCCACAAAGGAGTTTCACACAGACAAGTATAGTGATAGAATTACTTTCAACCAAAAGAATATAAAATCTTAGTCTGTATGATTTACTATTGTGGTATATTTATTGTATATTCAGACAGATGATATGCTTATCTCTCCTCAAGTGCTAGATTATATTGATGACAATAAGGTAGTGCTATTTAGGAAAAGTCTGAAATATTCTATGAGCAAAGAAGTCAAGAAAGGCCTACATACATTAAAATATCATTCAAGAGAAGGGGAACAGGTAAATAACAAGACTACACAGAAAAATATAGGAATGTCAAGTAATATAGGTTTAAGTGAGCAAGATCTGGAGTCCAGGTGGAAAGAGGATCAGTGCCTCTTTCAGAATCTCTCTAGCATAGAATCTAGTTGTAGCAGCTGTGATCTCAGACAGGTAGAAAAATGGTGTTACTGGGTGGAGAAAGTAAAAGAAGTGAAATTTTGTTGGTGAATATGCTTTCTACTTTGCACTGACATCTTTGACGTTTCCTAAATGAGTAATACTGGCAAAACAGCAACTAATATCTAAGGTAATTTTTTTCTTTTCTTTTTTCCAGTAAAATGCGACTAAAAGACAAGCATTTGGGATACATAACAGAATTCATTAAAAAGAGGTATGATGAATATTACGAACTTAGAATAATACTGATCCTCACAATGAAGCATAAATTTAAAAGCAGATAAACACTGAACTTTCAAAATTCCTTATATTATATAGATTAAATTTGAATGTGAGTATTTTGTGGACTTAAAGGAGACAAATTGCTTTTTATAGCCCCTAGCAAGTGGTTAACAAGTGTAAGAGGCAACTGGGAAGAAAAAAAAAACTAATAAAATTTAGAATTTTAAAAATGTTTCTTCTTCAATCATAAACTAAGTACCTACGTATGCCAACCTCTGGAGTAGGGATAACATGAGGAATTAAAGGTCTTACCTGCTCCTGAACAACAGAGAGTCTAAAACAAGCTTGTCTAACCCACAGCCCACGGGCTGCATATGGCTTAGTAGAGCTTTGAATGCTGCCCAACACAAGTTTGTAAACCTTCTTAAAACATTATGAGCATTTTTGGGGAATTATTTTTAAGCTCATCAGCTATTGTTAGTATTAGTGCATTTTCTGTGTGGCCCAAGACAATTTTTCTTCTTCCAGTTTGGCCCAAGGAAGCCAAAAGATTAGGAACCCCTGGTCTAAAGGATAGGAAAAGAAGATAAATGAAATTTAATATGTTAAGCTACACAATAAAAAAAAAATAACAAAATGCTACGTTAGTATATATGAAAAATACTTTTTCCAGTATTCATCTGACATCGTTTAAAATTTTGTAAGTCAGAGGACTTTAAATATTCATATTTAAATGTAAAAAAGATTTCAGCTGGCTACTCTAAAGTGAAAAATCAACTGGATATAAATAAACACCTTACTCTGACTGGTTTCAACAGCATGGTGTATGTCATATTGGAAAAAAGCCCACTTGAAGTTTTAAGATAACAGCGTGTACTTTGGTCACAGATGAACTGATTGCCCTGTCTTTAAATGAGTATAACTTCTATTGGAATTCATAATTAAAAATAATCACATTAAGACTATATTAATTCCATTATAAATTAGAAATAATTTTATGTAGTAATATAATAGAAATTCCTTATTTCATTTTCTCTTTGAGTAATTAGTTGAATTTTCTTTCTTTATTTTTTAAATACAGAAGGCAAACTTTCTAGTCATTGACATTACATGAGTAATAATAAATCTGTGTTCTAATATAAAAATTGCAGAAACAGTTTTAGAACATTAAGGTTAAGGATTTTTCAAATCTATTTTTTAATGTATATGCCAGGATATAATTCTTTATTGACAGAATTAGAAATCCTTGACAGAGTACACTTTACCAATTAGAAAAACGAATAAGTTCCAGCATGTAGACCAATGTTGTCTAGTCATTTTCCTAATAAAACAACGATGTTTGCAAGATGATTTGGGTGAGTTCTAACTCAATTAGTAACTTGTGATTATGACTGCCTTTTAATCCCAATTCGTGGCATGGCAAGAAGGTGCTTATTAGCAGATCAGTGATGCTCAAAATGACACATGGTTTGAATGTCAGGTGTGGCCACATATTCCTTGGATGTCACCAAAATTTGTGTATTACATTATTTGCTCCAGCAACAGACCATATATGGGATGGTGCCTGTATATTTTTCCTTACTTAGTCCTTTCAGGTTGGAGGATTGGGATAACTTGATTTAATAAGCTTCTTTAAATTGTTACTTCTTTAGAGATGATAGTAGGTAAAGTATTAACTTTATCTCTTCTTCATTTGTAATACATAATGTAAAAACTTCTGGAAGTAAAACCAGAACAATTTTCATAAACGTATTTACAATCCTCTGTACTAAGGTTTTGTAAAATCAGAGAAACTTTAACTACTCTTAAACAAAAAGATCCTTGCTTTCTTTTCTATTTGTCCTTATATAATGCTTTTGTGTTTTGGATAGTGTCTTTGATCCAATTATGAAATTCAGTCTTCTAAATACAGTTATCCCTCAGTATGCCCAGGGAATTGACTCCAGAACCTCTGTGTAGACTAAAGTCCATGCACACTCAAGTCCCACAGGTGGCCCTATGGAGCCACATAAATGCTAATGTGGCCCTCTGCACATGTGGGGTTTGCATCCCATGGATAGTATATTTTCAATCTCTGTTTGGTTAGAAAAAATTCATGTATAATTGGACCCTTGAATTTCAAACCCGTGTTGTCTACTGTAGTCATCTGTTCATGCAAAACAAAACAAAACAAATGAAAAAAAAACAAAACATAGACATACTTTTTTTCCCAAAATAACTTATTAACTTACCACAAAAGCTTAGAAAGAAAGAAAATAGAAGAATATCTGTGTACAAGTTAATAATGCAGATGTTTTTAGCAAAATCTAAACTTAATTTATTAGTGCCATTATGATCACCATGGTATTAAAGTATTCATCATTAAGCTTGTACACATAGGGGAAAAATAACTAGCATAATTATTATTGAAAAAATATTATTTTGAAAATTGTACCAAGCATGCCTCTCTCAGTGTAGAGAAATCATCTTTGATTGGTTTTATCATTTTCTATGATTAGTGTATGGTCACCCCTGTATACTGGGGATTGGTTCCAGGAGTCCTATGGATACAAAAATCAATGGGTAGATAGTCAAGACGCTTATATAACATGATGTACAGGGAGAGGTGGAGCATGATGGCATAATGTAAAGCTCTATCAATCATGCCCCTCATAAGGACATCAAATTAACAACTATCTACATAGAAAATGAAACTACCTTTAGAAGAACCAAAAATCAGGTGAGCATTCACAGTACCTAGTTTTAACTGCATATCGCTGAAAGAGGAACTTAAGAGGTAAAAAAAAAAAAACAGTTCTAAATCTCCGAGGGCACCCCTTCGTCACCCCTGGTATCAGCAGTGGGGTGGTGTGGAGAGTACCCCTGGGTACTAGGAGAAAGATAACACAGCAATTGTGAAGCACTGAACTCAGTGCTGTTCTGTTAGAGCAGAAATGAAAACCAGACCAAACTCAGCTGACACCTGCCCACAGAGGGAGCACTGAATCCAGCCCGAGCCAGAGGGGAATCCCTGTTCCCAGTAGTCTGAACTTGAGTGCCTGCAAACCTCACCACAAATGGTTACAGCACTCTGTGTCTCCAAGTAAAGTTGAAAGGCAGTCTAGTCCGTAAAGATTACAATTCTTAGGTCAGTCCTAGGGCTGAACTAGGTCCAGAAACAGTGGACTGAGGGGTTACGTGACATACTGAAACACCAGCAAGGGAAGCCAATGGAGTACGGCACAACCCCTTCCCTAACTCCAGCTTGCACTGATCAAGTCTCCAAAAACAGACCCCTTCCTTCTGCTTGAGGACAGGAGAGGGAAAAGTGGGGAGAACTTTGTCTAGCATCTTTGATACCAGCTCAGCCAGAGCAGGAAAGGGAACATATCAGAATTGTAAGCCCCACACTTCAGACCCTAGCTCCCAGACAACATTTCTAGACACACCCTGGGCCAGAAAGTAACCTCTTGTCTTGAAGGAGAGAACTCAATCCTGACAGCATTCATCACCTGCTAGCTGAAGAGCCCTTGGGCCCCAAGTAACCAGTGGCAATAACCAGGTATTACATAGAAGACCTTGGATAAGTTTCTGAGACATGCTGGCTTCAGATGAGACTCAGCACATTACCGTTTGTGGTGACTATGGGGCAAAACTCCTTTTGTCTGAGAAAAGCAGAAGGAAAATTAAAGGGGACTTAGTCTTTATTTATTTATTTACATATTGATTTATTTATTATACTTTAAGTTCTGGAGTACATGTGCATATCATGCAGGTTTGTTACATAGGAATACATGTGCCATGGTGGTTTGCTGCATTGTACCATTGCATTACATTAGGTATTTCTCCTAATGCTATCCCTCCCCAATCCCCCCACCCCCTGCTATTCCTCCCCTAGCCTGCCACCCCTCAGTTCCCAGTGTGTGATGTGTGTTTTCATTGTTCAACACCCACTTATGGTGAGAACATGTGTTGTTTGGTTTTCTGTTCTGTCAGTTTGCTGAGAATGATGGTTTCCAGTTTCATCCATATCCCTACAAAAAACATGAACTCATCATTTTTATGGCTCCATAGTATTCCATGTGTATATATGCCATATTTTCGTTATCCAGCCTATCATTGATGGGCATTTGGGTTGGTTCCAAGTCTTTGCTATTGCGAACAGTGCTGCAATAAACATACACGTCCCTAGTGTTTTACCTTAGGTATCAGTGTAGCCACGGGGAGATAGAGAACCAAGTGGGCTTTTGTGGTTCCCGATTCTAGTTCTTGACTCTTGAATGGCAGTTCTGAACCTGTTCTGGGATAGAGGGGAGTCCACTGCCCTGAAGGGTGAGTTCTAGGTCTGGCAGCATTCAATGACAAGCTGACTTAAGGATCTTGAGCATTAAGGGAACATCTTTGGTAATCTGGCAATACTTTTTGTACAGGTGTGGTGGTGGCTACAAAGTAGGTTCTACTGTCTTTTAAAAGGGAAGAGCTGGGAAGATTAGGAGAGTCAGCATCTTGTGATTTGAGTGCCAGCTCAGCTGGAATGCAATAGAACATCAAGTAGACTTCTAAGGTTTTTTTGGCTGTAGTCCCTGACTCTCGGACAGGATCCCTGGCCCACCCAGCGTTGGGGGTCCTGAAGGGAGGGGCACAGGCCTGGCTGGCTTTGCTCTCTGATTAGAGTCCCAGGGCCTTGAGTGAACATAAGCAGCAGCTAGGGAGGGGTACAGTAGGTGTTGGTCAAGATACAGAATTTTGCTGGCTTCAGGTCTGACCCAGCAGAGTATTATCAAGAGTGGCTCTGGGGTACTTGTGTCACTCCACCCCTGGTTTTAGGTGGCTAAGAGCAGAGTGAGAGACTGTATGTCTGGGAGAAAGAAAGGAAAAAGAAACACAATCTCTGTCTAATAATCCAGATAATTCTCCCAGATTGTGTCTAAGACCATCAAGGTCATCCCTTTATGAGTCTACAGGAACCACAGTTTTACTGGGTTTGGGGTGTCCCTTAGAGCAGATAGAGCTTAGATAAAAACATGTAAGTCCTTTCAAATATCTGGAAACTCTACTCAAGAAGAATGGCTATAAATAAACTCAGAGAATAAAGACTACTATAAAAACCTAGCACTTCAATGCCCAGACACAGAATCAACACCATCCAGGAAAACATGATATTACCAGATGAACTAAATAAGGCACAAGGAACCAATCCTGGAGAAACAGAGATACGCAACATTTCAGATAAAGATTTCAAAATGGCTGTATTGAGGAAAATCCTAGAAATTCAAGAGAACAAAATGGAGGAATTCAGAATTATATCAGGCAAATTTAACAAAGAGATTAGAAAAATTAAACAGAAGCAAGCAGAAATACTGAAGCTAAATTATTTAATAGACATCCTGAATAAGGCATAAGAGTCTTTTAATAGTGGAATTGACCAAGCTGAAGCAAGAATTAGTGAGCTTGAAAACAGTTTATTTAAAAATACAGTCAGAAGAGACAACAAAAAGTGAAAAACAATAAAGCACACTGACAAGATCTAGAAAATAGCATGAAAGTAGCAAATCTAACAGTTGCTGGCCTTAAAAAGGAGGTACATAAAGAGATAAGGGTAGAAAGTTTATTCCAAGGGATAACAACAGAGAACTTCCCAAGCCTAGAGAAAGATATCAATATCCAAGTACAAGAAGGTTATAGAACACCAAGCAGATTTAATGCAAAGAAGTCAACCTCAAGGCATTTAGTAATCAAACTCCGAATAGTCAAGGATAAACAAAGAATCCTAAAAGCAGCAAGATAAAAGTAACAAATAACAATGATGCTACAATACATGATCAGACTTTTCAGATGGAATCTTACAGGCCAGGAGAGAGTGGTATGGCATAATTAAAATATGGAAGAAAAATAACTTACTCTAGAATAGATATCAGGTGAAAATAATCTCACTAGACTTTTCAAAACAAACAAAGGCTGAGAAATTTTTATCAATGTCAGGCCTCTCTTACCAGAAATGCTAAAGAGAATACTTCAATCAGAAAGAAAGAGATGTTAATAGGTAATAAATAATCACCTGAAGGTACAAAATTAACTGGTAATAGTTATGTACAGAAAACCCCAGAACATTATAACATTGTAACTGTGGTATGTAAACTAATCTTACTTTAATTATAAAGACTAAATGATGAAGCAGTCAAAAACAGTAACTGCAACTTTTTAAGACATAGCACAATAAGATAAAATAGAAACAAGAAAAACTTAAAAAACAGGGTGTTGATATTAAAGCATAGTATTATTATTAGTTTTCTTTTTGCTTGCTTGTTTTGTTTATGCAAATAGTTGTTGTTATCAGGTTAACATAACAGGTTATAAGATTGCAATAACTCTCATAATAACCTGAAGCCAAAAACATGCAGTGGATACATAAAATATAGAAAGTGAGAAAATCATATTACCAGAAAATCATCTTCAATAGAGGAAGACAGGAAGAAAAGAAAGAAGGAACATATGATCATGAAAGAACCAGAAAACAAATAACAAAATAGCAGGAGTAAGATCTTACTTATACATAGTAATTGAATGTAAATGGACTAAACTCTCCAATTAAAATACATATTGTAGCTGAATAAATAAAAAAAATAATAGCTACTGATCTGTTTCCTACAGCAAACACACTTCACCTATAAAGACACATATAGACTGTAAACAATTGGATGGGAAAAGATATTCCACATCAATGGAAACCAAAAGAGAGCAGAAGTCACAATATTTATAACTGACAAAATAAGCTTCAAGGCAAAAACTGTAATGAGACAAAAAAAGGTCATTATATAATGATAAAGGGGTCAGTTCAACTAGAGGATATAACAGTTTTAAAAACGTGTGCACCCAACACTGGAGCACTCAGATGTATTTAAAAAATCATTAGAGCTAAATAGAGAGATAAGCCCCAATACAATAATAACCAGAGACTTCAACACCCCACTTTCATCATCGAACAGATCTTCCAGAAAGAAAATTAACACAGAAATATCAGACTTTAACTACACTATAGCCAAATGGATCAAATAGATATTTACAGGACATTTTATCTAAGAGCTGCAGAATACACACTGTTTTCATCAGCACTTGGATCATTCTCAATGATAGACCATATGTTAGGTCACAAAACTGTCCAAAAACATGCAAAAAAAAAGTTTGAAAAAAATATCAATCATCCTTTCTGACCCCAACAGAATAAGACTAGAATTAGTAACAAGAGGAATTTTGGAAAGTTTACAAGCACATGGAAAGTAAACAATATGCTCTTGAATGACCAGTGTATAAGTCAAAAAATTAAGAAGAAAACTGAAAAATTTCTTTAAACAATTAATGATGAAAACACAACACACCAAAACATATGGGATACAGCCAAAGCAGTACTAAGAGGGAAGTTTATAGCTGTAAGTTTCTACATCAAAAAAGAGGAAAAACTAAAAATGAAAAATTTAATTGTACATTTTCAAAAACTAGAAAACAAGGACAAACCAAACCTAAAATTAGTAGAAGAAAAGAAACAATAAAGATCAGAGCATAAATAAATGAAATTGAAATAAAAACTACTGAAGTTCAGTTAAAAGAAAAAGTTTTTTTTCAAAAATTAAATAAAATTGAGAAATTTTTAGCCAGACTAAGAAAAAAAGAGAGAAGACACAAATAAATCAGAAATGAAAAAAGAGACATTATAACTGATACTGCAGAAATTCAAAGGACCAAGATTGGCTACTATGAGCAAGTATATGCCAATAAATTGGAAAATCTAGAAGAAATGGGCAGATTTTTAGCTACATACAATTTACTAAGTTCTAAACTAATATCAATATACACAAATCAAACCACAATGAGATACTCTCTCATATTAGATGAATTTCTAGCTACATACAACCTAATAAGTTGCAAACTGATATCAATATACACAAATCATACCACAATCAGATACCATCTCACACCAGTCAGAGTGGCTATTATTAAAACATCAAAAAACAACAGAGGTTGGTGAGGTTGTAGAGAAAAAGAACATTTTAACACTCTTCATGGGAGTGTAAATTAGTTCAATCACTGGGGAAGACAGTGTGGCAATTCTGCAGACACCAAGAAGCAAAAATACCATTTGACCCAGCAATCTCTTTACTGAGCATATACTCAAAAAAATATAAATCATTCTATTATAAAGGTACACATATGTTCACTGCAGCACCATTCACAATAGCAAATACATTAATCAACTTACATGCCCATCAGTGATAGACTAGAAAAAGAAAATGTGGTACATAGGCACCATGGAATACTATGGCAGCCATAAAAAGGAACAAGAACATGTCTTTTGCAGGGGCATGTATGGAGTTGGAAGCCATACAAAACTGCCAAAATCCTCAGAAAACTAATGCAAGAACAGAAAACTGAATACCATCTCTCCCCATAAGTGGAAGCTGAATGATGAGAACACCTGGACACATGGCAGGGAACAACACACATTGGGGCCTGTGGGAGGTGGGTGGTGGAATAGGGATAGTATCTAGAAGAATAGCTAATGAATACTGGGCTTAATTTCTAGGTGATGGGATGATCTGTGCAGCAAACTACCATGGCACATGTTTACTTGTGTAACAAACCTGCATATCTTGCCCATGTACCACTGAAATTAAAAGTAAAAAAAAAGGGAAAGAAAGGAATACAATAAAACAGGAGATAAGTTAGCTATTGCCACTTCAATTTTAACTGATGACAGATCCTGAACCCCTTCTGCAACATAATATGTTAAAATATTCAACAAAACATTTTTAAACATACACACACACACACACACACACACACACACACACTGTAATATAACATATCAACAAAATGAAGATAAAAGCCATATGAGCATTTCAGTTGATGCTGAAAAAGCATTTAATAAAATGCAGCATCCCTTTCTGATAACAATCCTAAAAAAATTGAGGATAGATGGAACATACCTCAATGTAATAAAAGACATATATGATAGACTCACAAATAGTATTATACTGAATGGGAAAAAATGAAGACATTACCTCTAAGATCTGAACCATGACAAGGATGCCCACTGTCACCACTGATATTCAATATAGTATTGGGAGTCCTAGCTAGAGCAATCAGATAAGATAAAAATGTAAAGTGCATCTAAATTGTAAAGGAGTAAATCAAAATTTGCTTGTTTATAGATGATACAATCTTATATTTGGATATACCTAAAGCCTCCATAGAAAAACTATTAAAACTGATAGATTTAGTAAAGTTGCAAGTTACAAAATGAACATACAAAAATTGGTAGCATTTCTATATGCCAAGTGAACAATGTGAAAAATAATTTTTAAAAAGTAATCCCATTTACATTAGCCACACATAAACTTAAACACCTAGGATTTAACTGAAAACATGAAAGTTCTGTAAAACTATAAAACACTGGTAAAATAAATTGATGAGGACATCAAAAAAGAAATTGAAGGGGACACTATGGAGTGGAAGAATCACTAAAGTGTTAAAATGTTCATACTACCTCCAAAAAAATCTACAGATTCAATGCAATCCCTTTCAAAACAGCAAAAACATTTTTCACAGAAATAGGAAAAACAATCCAAAAATTTATGTGTAACCACAAAAGACCCTGAATAGCTAATGTTATCTTAAGCAAAAAGAATAAAACTGCAGGAATCACATTTATTGACTTCAAATTATACTACAGTGCTATAGTAACCACAAACAGCTTGTTACTGGCATAAAAACAGAGCAGTTGACCAGAAGAGAGGACCCAGAAACAAATCCACATACCTACAGTAAACCCATTTTTGAGAAAGGTGACAACTACTTATACTGGAGAAAAGACAGACTCTTCAATAAATGGTGCTGAAAAAACTGTATGCACATATGCAGAAGAATTAAATGAGACCACTATCTCTCACCATATGCAAAAATGAAGTGGATTGAAGACTTAAATCTAAGACCTCAAAATATGAAACTACTAAAAGAAAACTTTTGGGAAAACCTCCAGAACATTGGTTTTGGCAAAGATTTCTTGAGAAATACCCTGCAAGCACAGGCAACCAAAACAAAACTGGACAAATAGAATCTCATCAGGTTAAAAAGCTTCAGCACAGCAAAAGATACAATCAACGAGGTGAAGAGACAGCCCACAAAATGGGAGAAAATATTGGAAACCACCCATCTGTCAAGGGATTAATAACCAGAATACATAAAAACAACTCCATAGGAAAAAGTCTATTAATCTGTTCCAAAAATGGGCAAAAGATTTGAATAGGCATTTCTTGAAGCCATACAATAGCAAACAGGCCTATAAAAAGGTGTTTGCATTATTTGACATTGATTGACACAAATCAAAACAATAATGGGATATCATCTCACCCCAGTTAAAATGGCTTACATCCAAAATACAGTTACCTTCATCTACCTTTTGTTATCTATTAGTAAAAAAAAAAAAAAAATACTGTAGAAAGATATATGTGAAGCAGGAAGACATACAGAAAAGACTTGGAAAGAAAGCCATTAGATAATGAGAGTGAAAGAAAGGCAGAAAGGTAGTTCACAAAACATATCATAATATTGGTTAACTTGAAGAAAGCTAATGATCATGAACTACTTAAAGAAGTAGAATGCTGAAAAAGAGCATAGAGGAAAAGACTCCTGGTGACGTTATGAAACTCATTTGTTTCTTCCTTAAATTCTCATGTTTTAAACATATACCATATGCAAAGAGAATTAAGTGTTCTAGATAATTTGATGTTTAACCAAACTGATCAATAGCATACAACTAGTAAGAAGCACAGCCAGGATTTAAACCAGATAAGCACTCTTCTCCATCTCACTACTCCCCCCATGGAACTATTATTTGTTCTGAACAAAAAGGATTTAAAAATGGTTAACAATAAAGCTTGATTGGAGAGTATATATAGGCCAGAAAGGACCACCATTATAGAATTTACAAATTTTTTCTTCAGTTAAAGTATTTAGGCACTTTAGAATCAAAATAATACTGGGAAGTCAGAATTAAATATTAAGCCATTATCATCTTATCACATGTCATTTTCATTGTATTTACTCTTTGAAGGAGATGGATCACAAAATATACAATCTTTGATGTTATAAATCACTAGAATCAATATACTATTTAAGAATAAGGATGTGCTATGGCTTGAATGTTCCCCCTCACCCCCGCCCTGAGAAAGCCATGTGGAAATAAAATCTCAATTGTGGCAGTATTAAAAAATGATTAAGTCATAGGGATCCACCTTCATTAGTGGATTAATGACAATATTGCCGAAATAAACTTTTTGACAAAGTAAGCTCATCCCCCTCTACCCTCTTGCTCTCACAAGCACACTTTTGCTATTTCACTTTCTGCCAAGGGATGACATAGCCAGAAGGAATATATTAGTTGGCTCTAAGACTTTGGACTTCCTGGCCTCAAGAACTGCAATGAATAATCTTTTTTTCTTTATAAGTTACCCAGTCTGTGGCATTCTGTTATAGCATACAAGATAGACTTAGACTTAATAAAATATCTTGATGAGTTTTCTAGAAATTTAAACAACATTTGTAATATATTATTATTATTATTATTATTATTATTATTATTATTTTGAGATGGAGTCTCACTCTGGAGCCCAGGCTGGAGTTCAGTGGTGTGATCTCGGCTCACGGCAACCTCTGTCTCCCAGGTCCCAGTTCAAGCAATTCTCCTACCTCAGCCTCCAAAGTAGCTGGGATTACAGGCAAGAGCCACCATGCCCAGCTAATTTTTGTATTTTTTAGTAGAGACAGGGTTTCACCGTGTTGGCCAGTATGGCCTTGAACTCCTGACCTCATGATCCGCCTGCCTAGAACTCCTGACCTCATGATCCGCCTGCCTAGAACTCCCAGTGCTGGGATTACAGGCATGAGCCACCGCACCCGGCCAATACACTAATTTTTAAAGTTAAAGTTAACAGGATGCTATTAAGCCTAAAATGGAAAATGGAAATGGGCAATTAGACTGACAGAGTGATAATCTCATAGGTACTGAAATTTTGCTTGTAGGTGGTTCAAATAGCAAAAAGACACCATACAAACACATATATATGTTCATAATCACACATACACTCTCATAAATGCAAATACAAACAGAAAGTTCCTTATATTTAAAATATTTAAGAATCCATAACTTATTTTTCTAAACCCCACTATATCTCATGTGTAAAATAGGTTCCACACTATTTTTCTTCTCTCATGTTTTCTGTTTGGCCTGTATTATGAAAGCTATGTTAATGGATCCCTTTGCCATCCTTCCGTAATTCTTGTACAAATTTCTAAGATGTCATTTATTACCTTTTAGCAATTATTTACCCATGATGCTATCTCTTCCATTAGACCTTTAAATTCCAGAGGGCAAATAAAATTACTTATTTGAAGTTGTATTCCTTGCTCATAACTCATTTCAGAGCACATAGCAGAAAACAATAATTATTTAACGTATAAATGAAAACCATCTATAATTATGTCATTGACGGACTATAAAGATATTTTTATATCATTTTAGGCTTTACAGAGTAAGAACAATATTGGTATAAATTATATTTTAAAACTCACATACTTATTCAGCAGTAAAGCGCTGAATTCCTTTTTAAAAAATATTTTGCTATAGTTTTTTGCTTGACATTGACTAATGTAGGATATAGCCAGAGGCCTGAAGAGAAAATCTACGTCTTTGATAGCTACTGGTGATTCTGTATATCCTCTAAAATGTAGACTTTATGGTCTTAAGCCAAATCTCAATGAAAACAATTTTGCCCCAAACCCAATAAAAGCACTTAGATCACAGGTAGTGAATTAGTGTTATATCATTTATTTTATTTTAGAAAAATGCTTGTAATATCTAGAACTGATACAGTGTTATTGAGATATGTTTAAGGAATTTCTAGAGAGGGAACATTGTCATAATCAATGAAGTCGGAAGTATGCTGTACTTAGTTTATAATGGGCATTGGGCCATGTGTAACAAGCCTAGAAGATGAAATAGGGATTTGGCAGACTTTTCTGAAGGACTGCATTCCACTGAGCTGCTGTATTCAAAATGACAGACAAAATGGTGGGGTTCGTTACAAGGAGCATTATAAACAAAACAATTTGCATATTACTCCCATAAACCCATGTGTCTAGTCTACTAGAATACTATGTGAAGTGAAGTTTTGGTTGAGGTATATAAAAAAATTAGAAACATCCCAGAGAAAGAGTCAAATGAGAATAAGCCTTTTGTTTGTGAGAAGGATAGACCTAAGAGTGGTTTATTTAAGTGTAATAGAAATAACCCCTATTAGTGTATCAGTGTAAATTGCTGTAAACAATTGTTTGCTGAAACATACCTAGGAGTTCCACAGCAAAATATCAATTTTACCTCAACTAAACCTAATTTGCATCATAAAAAGTTATTGTATTATTTCATATTTGGTTCTATAGAGGGTGTTTTATGGGGCAGAGGGAGTTTATTTCAGCTAAAAAATTGTGATGAAAATGAAAATATATCTTCAGAGGAACTTCTTATTCGTGGCTGCAAATAACAATATAGTTCTGAGTAATTGAAGGATTTCTGAAGGTGGCAAATTTTTGGAATAAATATTATTAGCAGCAAAGACAAATAAATCTGTTTTTAATTACCTAGGCTATAAATTTCAAAGTTGTTGTTGTTGCTTTGCTTTTAAAAAATAAACCAGTACCATGCAGTTTTGGTTACCATAACCACAGCATTATAGTATAATTTGAAGTCGGGTTATATGATGCTTTCAGCTTTGTTCTTTTCACTTAGTGTTGCTTTGGCTATTCCCAAGCTCTGTTTTAGTTCTATTTGAACACTTTTTCTTAGTTCCATGAAAAATGATATTGGTATCTTGATGTGGATAGCGCTGAATCTTTAGATTATTTTGGGAAATATAACCTTTTTATTTTTCATTTTTACTGATTTAAATTTATTACAATCTTAGGAAGTTTTGAGAAAGTTTCAATAGTACAATTTTTATTGTAGTAAAAAATATATAACTTAAAATATATCACCATAACCATTTCTAGGTGTATAGTTCAGTAGTGTTAAATATACACATATATTTATTTATAAGTATATTTAATATTTGTGGATATATAGTAGGTGTATGTATTTATGGGGTACAATAAATATTTTGACATAGGCATGCAATGTGTAATAGTCACATTAGGGTACATTGGATATGCACCTCCGAGACCATTTTACACTTTGTGTTACAAACAATTCAATTATACTTTTTTAGTTATTTTAAAATGCACAATTACATTAATTTACATTAATTAAATTATCCTGTTGTACAAACAGGTACTAGATCGTATTCTTTTGTTCTGTTTTTTGTTCC
The DNA here is from genome assembly GCA_004027715.1 of Plecturocebus donacophilus. Lineage (NCBI taxonomy): Eukaryota > Metazoa > Chordata > Mammalia > Primates > Pitheciidae > Plecturocebus > Plecturocebus donacophilus. The sequence continues at coordinate 51,108 of PVKP010006557.1, forward strand.
CATTAACCATTCCCACGTCCCCTGCACCATCCCTCACTACCCTTTTCAGCCTGTTACCATTATTCTACTCCTTACCTTGATAAGTTTAGTTGTGTTGATTTTTAGATCCCACGAATAAAAACATCCAAAGTTTATCTCTGTTCCTGGATTATTTTACTTAACACAATGACCTCCAGTTTCATCTATGTTGTTACAAATGATAGGATCTTATTCCTTGTGACGTGCTGCTGGATTCAGTTTGCAGGTATTCTATTGACAGAGACGTAGACAAATGGAACAGGATAGAGAACCCAGAAACAATGCTGCAACCCTGCAGCCATCTGATCTTCAACAAAGCCAATTAAAGAGACAATGAGGAACGGCTCCCTATTGAATAAAGCCGCTGTGATAACTGGCTAGTCATACTCAAAAGAATAAAATTGGACCCCTCCCTTTCATCAGAGAACCAAATTAACTCAAGATGGATTAAAGATTTTAATATAAGAACTAAAAACTCTAAGAATACTTGAAGAAAACCTAGGAAACAATATTCTGGATACTAGCCTTGGTAAATAATTTATGACTAAATTCTCAAAAATTAGTTGCAACAAAAACAACAATTGAAAAGTGGAATATAATTAAACTAAAAATATCTTCTGCACAGCAAAAGTAACTATCAACAGAGTAAACAGACAACCTGCAGAATGGGAGAAAATAGTCACAAACTAAGCATTTGAAAAAGGTCTAATATCCAGAATCTATAATGAATAAGGAACTTAAATCAGCAGGGAAAAAAAAAAAAACTCCACTAAAAAATGGGCAAAAGACATGAAAAGACAGTTCTCAAAAGAAGACATAAAAGTGGCCAACAGACATTGAAAAATGCTCAACATTACTAATCATCAGAGAAATGCAAGTATAAACCACAATGAGATACCATCTCACCATCAGAATGGCTATTATTAGAAAGTCAAAATACAGCTGATGCTGGAGAGGCAATAGACACAAGGGAATGCTTATGCACTGTCAGTGAGAACGTAAAGTAGTTCAGCCACTGTGGAGAGCAGTTTGGCAATTTCTCAAAGAACTTAAAACGGAACTACCATTTGGCCCAACAATTTAATTACTGAGTATACATCCAGAAGAATTTAAATTGTTCAATCAAAAAGACACATGCACATGTATGTTCATAGCATCACTGTTCACAATAGGAAATACATGGAATCAAACTAGGTGCCCATCAAAGCTAGATTGGAAAAAGAAAATGTAGTACATATACACCATGGAATTTTATGTATCTACAAAAAGAGCAAAGTCCTGTCTTTTGCAGCAACATGAATGCAGCAGGATGCCATTATCTTAGGTGAATTTACATAGGAACAGAAAACCAAATATCATGTGTTCTCACAAGTGGGAGCAAAACATTGGATACTTGTGGACATAGATGGCAACAGTAGAACTGTGGGCTAATGGAGACAGAAGAAATGGAGGGAGACAAAGGTCGAAAGACTATTGGTTGCTATGCTCAGTACCTGGGAGATGGCATCAGTTGTACTCCATACTTCAATATCAAGCTATATAACCAGTTAACAAACTGCATTTTTATTCCCTGAATCTACAGTAAAAGTTGACATTATGAAATATAATAAAAATAAAACATAAGAGTTATAAGTGTCACATGTGATAGAAATCCTTGTTCCCTAGAAATAAAGTGTTAAATGAATAACTCTTGTGCAATAACTCTCTGTATATGAGAGCTGCTTGATATAGTCATTTTTATCATTAACTACACGAACAATCTTGCCTCAATATCTATACGTACTTTAATTCTTACTTATTTTGTGTGACTACTGCATGAAATACAATACAGTGGCAATTTAGGAAACTGTCCTAAAAATTACACAGTATATTTTAAGAATTTTTTGATACGGTTAAAATAAAAAGTTGGAAGTGCATTGTAAGTGTGGCACAAAATTGTAAAGTACTGTTTTTGATAAAAGAACTGAATGAGTTCTCCCTTTACTCAGGAATATGCTTTATGTAACTTGATTTTATTTGATTTCTATTGGCAGAATGGAGAGAATCTGAATATGAGATGGAATAGGAGTGGGTATATTTGAGAAGTTGGATATACAAAGTAGAAAAAAAAGCATGAACAAATTCTCAAGGCAGGGATATGTTTTTTGTGTGCAGTAATTGTTAGTTAATTTGGGACAATACAAAAATATGGCCAAATTGTGGGAAGATTTAAGATTAAGGCTTAGTAAAGAAATTCTAAATAAACAATAACAAAGTGGAGATGAGGATATTTTGTAATCTGTGTAATCTCATGCATCATTTAATTTTAAAAATAGCATTTCAGATTTGGACAGTATGCTATATCTTGCATGTCATTTTGCATAAGATGTACTGGTTCCATAGCTTCAATTACATTTAAGTTAAAGCTATGGAACCAGTACATCTTATAAAATGACATGCAAGATATAGCATATTGTCCAAACCTGAAATCCTATCTTCCAAAAAATGTTTATTTCAAGAGATGAAAATTATACTTTTCATGTTTTGTATTGTAGAATAGGAAGGAAACATTTTTTAAAAAATTTAAATGGACATTCAAGTATGAGCACTTTTTTCCTCTAGAGAACTGACATATCTTAAGAAATCTTTCTTTGACCTGTAGTTCATCCTGAAGTACTTAGGACTGAGAAATCATTCAATCTCTGGGTCAACAATATACAATTTGTATGTGTAATACTTAGGATATATAAGAATCTTTAAGCATATTTGAATCAAAATTATTTCAGGATAAAATTTTAACAAGACAAGTTACAAGTAAAATGTGGTTATAAAATGGATGATATAGAACCTCTAACCTGGTTGCCTATTTGAGTAATGGTTATTCCCTTTTTTAAAAATTTGATATTTTTTATATTTATATTTCCAGTTACAATTTTAAAACAATTTTAGTAGTAGTTTTATGTCTGCCATATCAATTAAAATGATACAAATATTTTAATAACTTAATTATAAAGGTGTATACATATATTCAAATATATATAATTATTAATTGAAAAAAAATCAACAATGAAGCAACTGCAAATTCTGCTTGCTTCAGTGAAAATATTCAGATAATCAAGGAAGAGCCCTGTACATGACAGATGTTAAGACATTTTGTAAAGCAGTACTGTTTCAATTGAAAATACTAATTCTTTGCCAGAGATTTTAAATTGTATGTCAAAATTGATTACAGTTACTGTTTTATTCAAAAATTTTTATGCTTCATTTATTTGTTTGCTTGCTTGGTTTGTAACCTGCTACAAAAGAAACCCTTCTCTTGTGTTAAGGCTCCTGTAAGCATTAGTCATCTTTGCAGTAAAGACTAGCTCTGACCACAGACAAAGATTAACGTTCTTTATTTTCATGTGTGGCTGGCCTCTTGGTAGATGGTATGTAGTTATTAATGATTCAGCACCTCTATTAAAATAGGTTTATTTAGAGCTTGATAGCTCATACATGGCTACAAAGTAGATTGAGACTATAAAGTTCAACACGCTTTTAATGAGTTAGTCAATTATAAAATAATTAAAAATACAAATAAATTATAAATAATTCTGAAGTCAAACCTAGCTTAAAATGTTTCATAAATAGCCTAATAAATGCATAAATTGAAAGCTTGGAGTCACAGTAATATTTAATGAAGATTCTATACCTTTGTATTAATCAGGATTCCACTAGAAAAAAAAAACTATCAGGAGAGTGGCCAAATACACAGATAGGTAGACAGATAGTGTTATACAAATTGGCTTATACTATTGTGGGGACTGAGCAGGCATGTTTGCAATCCATAGGGCAAGCTGCCAGGAAGGACAGGTTCTCAGGAAGGGGCTGGCTGGAAACTGTGGTGGGGGTTGATGGTATACTTTAAAGGCAGAATATCTTCTTTCTTCCCATAACCTCAGTTCTGCTCTGAAGGTTTTTAAACTTATTGGATCAGGTCCACCCATATTATCAAGAATAATCTATGTTACTTAAAGTCAACAGATTGTAGCTGTTAATCATACTTACACAATAATTTCAAATAACACATAGATTAGTATTTGGTGGAATATCTGGGGATTGTATCTTGCCAAATTGACACAAAATACTGACCAGTATATCACAAATATTGAGAAGAAGGCAAGGATTTACTCTTGCATTTCAAAATTGTACTGGAAGTCCTAGCTAGTGCAAATAAGGCAAGAAAATATAAAGTTAAACATATTGGGGAAAACATTCATATTTCATATGTCTAATAAACAATTTTATGTAGAATATTTAATAAAACCCCTTAAACTTAACAAAAAGAAAACCAAAAACTCAATTAAAATTAGGCAAGAAGTATGAAAAAACCAATCACCAAAATTATGCAGAAGACATATAAACATATGAAAAATGGCCACATCATCATTTATCATTAAAGGAAGGTAAGTTTAAATCACAATTTAATGTCTCTATGCACCTATTGGAGTGGCTGTAAAAAAAAAAAAACACGATGAAGCTAATTGCTGGAGAGGATGCAGAATAAGAGAAATCCACATTTATTGATGGTGGTAATGCAAAAATGGTACAACCACTTTGAAAGAGAGTTTGTCAATTTCTTGTATATTCAGAAATAATTCTACCACAATACTTGGTATTCCTGTTCCTAGGTATTTGTCTACCATATTGAAAAAATTCTGCCTACGCAAAAATATGTAGGTAAACATTTTTAGAAGCCAAACTTTGAGTGAATGTATAAACCATTGTACAAATATACAATGGAATAATATTCAATGATAAGAAGATAGCTATTTTTCATGTAAGAACATGAATGCATCTTAGATTAATAGTGATAACTGGAATAAGCCAGACAGAAATACTACATACCATATAATTTCATTTATATGGCACTATGTGAAAGGCAAGCTATAGATATGTAAAATATATCAGTGATAGCCAGAGATTTGTGAAGGTAAAATTTTTGAGAAGTGAATTTTATTAGAATGGAAGAACTAATTTTTGTGTTACTGGAGTGATAACTATATAACTCTATACATCTTTCAGCATCCATAGAAATTTTCCACACAAAGTGTGACTGTTAGTGTGTGCAATTAAAAAATAAAAGTCAAAATAGGTATCAGAAGATCCTGGCATAGAAGGCAGACTATGAGAAGAAAATCTAACATAATAGAAATATATAATATAACCTAATTGATGGAGTGTAGAAAAATGCTATAAAGCCACCTAAGTGATATGGTTTGGCTGTGTCCCCACCCAAATCTCGTCTCAAATTCTAATCACCACGTGTTGAGGAAGGGACCTATAATTCCCATGTGTTAAGTGGAGAGATGACTGGATCTGGTTTAACCATGATGTTCTTGTGATAGTGAGTTCTCATGAGATCTGAAGGTTTTATAAGTTTTTGGAAGTTCTTCCTTCACTCGTCTTTCTTTCTTGCCTGCAGCCATGTAAGATGTACCTGCTTCCCCTTCTGCCATGACTGTAAGTTTCCTGTTGTCTCCCCAGCCATTCAGAACCGTGAGTCAATTAAACCTTCTTTGTTTATAAATCATGCAGTCTCAGGTAGTATCTTTACAGCAGTGTGACAACAGACTAATACACCAAATAACTTTGCAAAATGATGTATGACTGGCAAGTATAAGTCTAAAAACTAAAGAAACTACATATAAATGCTGTATTTTAGTTGACAAAGTTTGTTTCTCAAAATGAAACATAATTATATAAAGAATCTCCTTATTGACTCACAGCTATACCATCTCTAACCTTACCTTCTTCTATTTTATCCATGCATTCTATACCAGTCCTGTTGGATTCTGAATTCACTATGTATACAAACCATGGGATCATTTCCTGCTATAACTCCGGTTTCTAATTCTGTTATAATATTTTATGTCCTTGACTTCATCTTTCTGATATTTTATAGTTTTCTGGGATCATGTGACTTTTTATTTCTCTCTGTTTTCTCAGAAGTGGATGGACCCTCCACAACTCTACCTGTGCCTCATTTATGAAAAATGTGCAACTACAGTTTCTTTATTCATAATTCTATTAATTTATTTTTAATGGTGTTTTCCTGCCCTGTGGCCAATTTTATGTTTTTAAATCTTAATGTGTCTAGAGCATACTTCAACATCAAACTCTCATGTTTAGCATTTTAATTGATATCACATAGTAATTAGTATGTTTTATTAACTTATTTAAAGTTGCATTTGAATATTGTACAGATTTTCAGATATGTGCTATTTAAATATTAAGGTATTTATTTTATATTCTACTTAAATATTGTAACACTCATTAACATATTTTCCTTCTTTATCTCTTATTAATAGTAATATATTTGCATACATTTTAACTTAAAATGCATAGTAACTTAGAAGTACTTTGGCAATGAAACTTAAGAATACAAGCCCTTTATTCTCAGAAAATTTTACTTAGTCAATATTTGAGTACATAACGTATTAAAGATAATAAGCCTATCTAAGTCTCAGCAGATCAAATTTACTTTCCAATTCCCTTTCCTACATGTGAATAAACTCAGTACAAATTCTGGATTTTGTCAGACTTCGAGGCAAATTCAGAATTTACAAATAGAAATCAAAATAGAAAGGATCCTTGTAACAAATGCCAGAAGAAGTAATTCTTTTCCACCACATTAAATAAAAATGAATTCACTCTGCTAATGGGATACTTGAAGTTGTTATATCAGAAAATAAAATTGTGAATTCTCCTTAATAAAACTTGGAACAATAAAAATTGAAACAAAAAGAGGTGGATCGATTCATAAATTATCTCAAAAAATATGCCATACACACCAATTCTGTTTTCCATATCCACAACACTAAATGCTCCCATTTATTTCAAGCCAAGCATTATAATTTTCATTCTGTCAGACAATAATATTTCTGTAAACTGTACCTAAAAAAATGACTATTCAAAGCAGAAGGAAAACAACCAAATTTACAAATGTAATTTGTATGTAAAAATATGTAAATAAGCAAAGACTTATGCAGGAAATCATCTTTGAAATCTATCTGAATGGGTATAAATAATGTTTCTATTAAAGTTAGTGTGTGTGTCATGGTGGGAAGCATAGTATGGGTTCTGTATTACAGTCTGGGCCGACTGCGACCTCTGTCTCCCAGGTTCAACAGATTCTCATGCCTCAGCTTCCCAAGTAGCTGGGATTATAGGCACATGCCACCCCGCCTATTTTGCTGGTTTTAAAAGAGACCAACAGATGGTCTCCCTACCTGCTACTGCGACTTAATTCATTGCTGTGTCATCACTGAAAATTTCCTAAAAGTCTATCAACCTTAAGATGAGACATTGAATTTAGTTATCATCTTTCTCTAAAAGACAATCTAAATAAATTTTATCACACACTCCACTACTTATTCTCTTTTACTTTAATAAACTATTTTAGGACAATTTTAAATTTGTTGAAAAACTGAAGATATCACAATAAAGAGTTTTCAATTTCCAAGTACCCTGCTATAAGTTCCCCCTATTATTAAACTCTTATGTAAGTATGGTATACTCATTGCAATTACTGAAATAATATTGGTTTTTATATTGTTATTATGTAAATTCCCTGCTTTATTCATATTTTCTTTTTGTGTTTCATGCATAATCCCATTCAGGATATTGCATGGTATTTAGTAGTCATGTCACATTAGGCTACCTTAATTTTGACAATTTCTCTGACTTTTCTTGTTTTCAGTGACCTTAACCATTTTGAAAATAATTTGTCAGGCATTTTGTGGAATATTATTCAGTAGGATTTGTCTGGTGTTTTTCTAATGATTTGACTGGGGTTATGGGATTTGGGGAAGAAAAGCACAGATGTGAAATGTCATTATCCTGAATATCATATCAATGCTACAAACTATCAACCTGACATATTACTGTTGATATTTACCTTGATATCCTGGCTGAGGTAGTTTTGTCAGGTGTTTGCATTGTGAAGGTATCCTTTTTATTCTTTTCATCATATTCTTCTAGAAGGACATTTCTATGTGTAGCTCATACCTAATAATTACAGTTAATGTTCCACTTTCTTGAGAGCTACTTAAGTTATTTGAGATTCTTCTGTATGGGAGATTTGTTTCTTCACTTCCGAATTTATTTATTGAATTGTTTATATCAGTATGAACTGATGGATATATATTTTATTATATGTTATATTTAAATACGATTATTTTGTTCTTCAACTTTTTTCAGATGTAGCCAATGAGAGCTCTTTCAGTTGGCTCCTGTGTACCTTTGACATATCACAATCAATGTGTGTGTGTGTGTGTGTGTGTGTGTGTGTGTGTGTGTGTGGTGTGATTTGAGCATGCTTTACATCGTGGCACTCTGGGAAATGCACCAGCTCTTCTTGTATCTTTTATTTCTTAGTGGTAGAGTCAGCTGTTTCTTCAAGGAATCCTATCTCCTTTTATTGGAGAATGACATTAGACATGAAGTGTTTAGGCGACACATACTGGCTCATGCTTATAATCCCAGCACTTCTTGGAAGCCAAGGTGGGAGGATTGCTTGAGCCCAAGATTTGAGATCAACATGGGGAGCATGGTCAACATAAGGAGACCTCACCTCTTAAGAAACTTAAAAAAAAAAATAGCCAAGCATGGTAGCTAATACCTGTATTCCTAGCTATTTGGGAGGCTGAGGTGGAAGGATCCCTTGTGCCCAGGAGGTTGAGGCTGCAGTGGGCTATGGTCATGCCACTGCACTCCAGCAAGGGGGAAACAAAGCCTACCTCAAAAAAGCAAAAACAAAAACAAAAATAGAAATGAAGATTGTAGTGTCAGGTGTTTAGGGTATGTTTGTAACTAATTTCTGTGTGTCCAATTATTTATTCTTTGTTTTTTTTTTCTTCAGTTTTTAATCTTTTCTGGTTGTAACTTTTTCATGGCTCCATTTTATCTCATCCCTAGGCATATTAATGTTACCTATTTTAAAAATTTTTAATGATTGTTCTAGAATTTCCAAATACATGTTTGACAAATCTTATTTCATCATAAATTAACATTATACTACTTCATGGATAGTGAAGGTAAATTACAACTGCATTCCCAGTTCTTCCCTTTCATCATTGAAGATATTATTGTCACATTTATGTCATTTATTTGTATGCGCTAATCATTCAATACATTGTTACCATTATTACTTTGCACACAGGGTTATCATTTAAATAAATTAAGAATAAGAAAAAATGTCAACTTTGTTTATTTTTCTTCATTTACCTTCTTTCTCTGCTGCTTTTTTGTTTGCTAGATTTGAGTTTCTGGCCTATGTCATTTTTCTTCTCCCCAAAGAACTTCTTATTAACATCTTTGCAGAGAAGTTCTACTGGTGATAATTTCCCTCAGTTGTGACTGTGTGTGTTCATGTGTGTGTGTACATGTATGTGTATGTCTATGTGTATGTATGTCTGAAAAAGTCTCTACTTTTTCTTATAGAAGAATAATTTCATTTGAAATATAATTTTAGTTTGGTGGTTTGGATGTTTTGTTTGTTTTTTTAATCAACACTTTAGATATTTTGTTTATTCTTACTTGCATGCTTTCTTATAAGAAGTCTACTCTAAGTCATAGCTCAATAGGTAATGTGTGTGTGTGTGTGTGTGTGTGTGTATTACTCAAAAGGTAATGTGTATATATATATATATTTATTTATTTTGTTCCTCTGATTTCTCTGATTTATATTTAGACTTATGTATATATTTATGTTATTCTTCTGATTTTGATATTTTCTCTTTTTCACTGGTTTTCTGCTATTTAAATATTAAGTGACTATATGTAGGTATTTTGATGTTTGTCTTCTTTGGTTTTCCTTGATAGTCCTGGATATGTGGGGTTTTGACTGTCATTAACTCTTACCAATTGTCACTTCAAATAGTTGTCCTTTTTCTCTTTTACTTCATAATCAAGTATTTACATTCAAATAAACGGGAAAAAAAAACTCTTGAAATTGTCTCAATTATCTCACAGATCTTGGAAAATGTGTTTTTTTTTCTTCTTATATCTCAATAAAGAAGTTTCTATTTATCTGTTTCAAGCTCACTAATTCTTTTCTCTGCCATGTCCAATATACTGTGGATTCCATCAAAAATATTCCTCAGTTTTATTTCAATATTCCTGGCTCAGTTTCTTTGGAGATAGAATTACATTTTAGACTAATATAATTATCTATAAGTTCTTGCCTTCTGTCTACTCTTTCTATTAGAGACTTAGCTATTAAAATAGATTTTTAAAAATTGTCTGATAATTCCAAAATCTATGTAATATCTGAATCTGGCTCTAGGCTGAGTGAGATCTTCTCTTCAAATTGTGTTTTTTCTTGCCTCTTAGCATTTTTTGTATTTTTAATGCCACATTCCAGACATGAAGTATTGGGTAAAAGGCATTGAGGTAAATAGCATTAGTGTACTCTTTTCTGCTAATCTGCCTAGAAATTGGACAATTTTTTAAGGTTTACTGTAGCTGTATTTGCCAGGAGTTTTGAATTTCTCAAGTGTGTTTGTTTATGTTTCTCCTGTTGTCTTGGGGTTTCCCTAGGAACACCTTCTTAAATGGAGCTGGAGAGTTGTATTCGTGCCAGCTGTAATCCATGGCTGCAATGCTAAACTTCTGTTGATGTGGTCAGAAAAGGTGGAGGAGTTAAACAATTCTATACTTTAATTACTAAATCTCTGTTTTTTATTGGGTCTGTATTCCCGGGTTATGAACTCTGAAAGTGTTTCTTAGTTTATGGGTTTATTACATATTCCTAGTTTTTTTAGTTTCTCTGTCTTTGTTACTTTTACACCATCTCCTCAGTCCTCAGATGTCCAAAAACATGACAACGTTTCTCTCATAATGGAACATGTGACCATGCTTTTAATTTCACTAAGAAAATAAACCCAGTAACATTACAATCTTATTTCCCCACCTCAAATTTTACTAGCCTAGCTCACCTACAAATTCTGAATCTTACTTAAAAATTTTGCCTTCATTCTAGTTTTATTAGAAGTGTGGGCCATCCATTGGATAAGGGTATTCTCTTACCTATTAAATGTCTTCTGTAATTAGCTCCTCTAGTACATTATGGTTTCCTCTCTCTTCTGAATATTTCTGAAGATATAGTGTATGCTGGAACATTCTTGATGAAAAATTCAACCCTCTCTTTCTAGCTACTGCTCTGTTTTGTTCTATACCATAAACAAATACTCAAGCAAGTTGTCCATGCTTCCTACCTTTACTTTCTCACATTTTGATGTTTGGTCAGCTTTTAGTGTAGCTAACCAGTCAGTGGTTTTAAGCATCATGTTGTCTAATACTTAATGAATGTCTACTTGATGTGATTTTGTTTGTTTGTTTGTTTTTGAGACAGAGTCTTACTCTGTCACCCAGTTTGGAGTGGAGTGGGTGTTATTTTGGCTTACTGCAACCGCTACTTCCCACATTCAAGCAATTCTGAGGCCTAAGCCTACTGAGGAGCTGGGATTACAGATGTATGTCATTCTACTTGGCTAATTTTTATATTTTTAGTAGAGATGGGTTTTCACCATTTTGGCCAGGTTGGTCTTGAATTCCTGACCTCAAGTGATCTGCCTGCCTTGGCCTCTCAAAGTGCTAAGATTACACCTGTGAGCCACTGTGCCCCACTATCCACTTGATGTGAAGCACTGTTCTAGGCAGAAGAGGATGGCAATAAAGACAATGTATGTGTCGGGTGGAAACTACATTCTAGAAGGGAAAAGAGAGATAACAAAATGAAGAAAATAATTTGTAATCTTAGGTATGACTGTATGCTGTGAAGGAAATGAAAATAAAGTTTTGGGGTACAAAATGTGAAAAATAAGGCTTTTGTACAGGTGAGGTAAACTGAGTTCACTCTGTCAGGGTGACTCAGCAGAAACTTTATGTAAAAGTTTTGTTTTTGTGGCTTCAGAATCTTGCCTGGCGTTATGGTGTCATTATCTCTTTTACTAATTCCTCCTTCTAACCCTAACTTTAAATATTGTATTGCTCCTGGTCTCAATTCTCAGGTAATGTTTCTTTTCTATAATATTCTCTCCATAGTTCTTCTCATGCTGTACCATAACTTTAAAATTCATTTATAAGCTAGTAACTTTTACATTTATAATTTTAGCCTTGATCTCTAAATTAAGCATTAGACCTATATACCCAATTGCCTACTCAGTGTATCTCCAAAAATTGAAGCATGATTTACTCTCTCTCCAAATCTGTGCTTCTCCCGTCTTTCACATTGCAACATCCCCTACTATTTACCCAATATTGATGTCCCAAATATCAAAATCATCAGATGGCTTTTGGTAGCCACTTGACCACAATAAGCACAGCTTAGAAGTGTGTGTGTAAGGAGAACTGAATGTCCAAAGGTACCGTTGCCCATGAACCAGGAAAAAAAGCTCGCGAGTAAATTGCCCAGTGTTGTCTTTTATATGGCTATACAAGATATGTAAAAAGGCATTCTACACATTCCCCAAGAGATCTCAACAGAATCAATTTCCAAGATTAACACGTATTTATGTTGCCTTGTCTTCCTTGTCTGTCTCATTGTCCTCACTCCTTCACATGTCTTTTATGAGATAAATCATTAAAAATCTGAAACTCTAATATTCTTCTCAGGGAATTTTAGAGAAATCCCAATTAAGTTAGTTATCTTTGATTTCTTTTAGACTGACCACCTACCCTTAAGCCATCAGCTTAAACTTCTCTTCAACTCTGTTTTCAAAATATATCTCTTAAATTCAACCATGTCTCATCATTTATACTGTTGCTCTGATAAATGACAAAATCCTCATTTTTTATGGTTGGACTAAATGTACTCCATTCCTTGGAGTAAATCAGTAGCCATAAACAACCCCCTTTCTTCTCTTTTCCCTAGCACATTTTTCTATACAGCAGTATAATTTGAGCATTATAAGGTTGAAATAAATTAAATCCTTTCTTTATATGTAATTTGACATCACATATACATTTATTTTTTAAAGGCCATGATTTCCTTCATTCCTTCATGTGTGACTTCCCATAAAAGCATTCTTACCCTTTTTTCTTATGTCTCAGGTTTTCTGTCTTTTCCTTCTATTTATCATATGTTGCAAATTTGTCCCTGCCAAGGACATTTTATTTGTTGTAACATGTGCCTTTTATTTTCCATCTTTACTTGACCCTTACTCATGACTTTGTTCTCTCCTCACATAGCTGCTCCCCTCTGTCCACCCAATCTAAAATATTCCATTCATGCTCTTGTTTATCCTTCTTTCTTGTTTTATCCTTTTGCATAGCATTCCTCACAATCAGAAATTATAGTCTCATTATTAGTTCATGTTTTAATTGTCATCTTCTTTCACTAGCATGTAAATTTCTTGAGGCAAAAACCTCATTGCTTTAACAGAAGGAATAAGACCTCTGATGTAAAATGTGGGTAAAGCAGCTGAAATCAATCATAAGATACTTTTAAAATTTTCAACATATTTTGAACATAGAAAATATTGTATTACAAATAATTATAAAGAAATTATATGAACTTATGATGGAAATGAGATATATGGAACATAAGTATTATAAAACAACATAAGTATATCAGAGTTGAGTTTACTCTAGCTAGATATAAAATACATACTTTATTTGGGGACTAAATTTTAATTGAACTCTGGGGAAAACATGAAAATACAATTTACAGTCATTTAAATGAAGATGATAAGTTTTCATGGTGATGAAATGTTGAATTGAGTTAGTTGAGTTTAATGCGAAGCCATTTATTGGAAGAAAGTAGTACACAGATCAATAGTTACTCTGGGAAAGAAACACATTCTGCTCAAAAACACATGAAATTTAGTGGTATGATCAGTGCAGACACCTTTTGTCACTTTGATTATATTTGATTTTATCTCTTTCTTCTGCAGATTTAAAACATGCATTGTCAGATTGTCATTTACATTCATCTTGTGGATGATTAATAACCATTGGAAACATAAATGTTCACATACATAATTTAAACTGATGTATACTATATATTCTTTAAACTGAATGAGAAGAAGAAAATCAATTGATCACTACCAGCATTTGTGCAAAAGACCTCTTAAATTAATATTGACACAATTTTTTAAGAGCAATTGATGTTATCTTTTAGAAAGCCAGATATTTTGCCTTGTGGCCTGTAAGTATTGACAGGGAAGTTTGTAGAAAATAAACCCCATGGTATTTAACTAACCTTAGAGTCTAAAATATATTATTTTGTATAGGATATAGAAGAGTGAGGTAACAGTAAACTATGAATGTAGTTTTTATCTTCTCATGGTAATGTTAATTATTCTCTGGATGCATTATTTTTCTATTGATCCTGTAACAAATTACTACAAACATAGCAGCTTGAAACAATACCAGTGTATTAGCTCATAGTCTCTATGACAGAAATCAGATCAAACATAGAGTGTACCAGGCTTCCCTGCTTAGGGTCTCATATGGTGGAAATCATGGTGTCACAGGTAATGTCTCACCTGGAGCTACAAATCTCTTCCAACCTCCTTCAGATTGTTGGTAGAATTCAGTTCCTAGATTCACATTCTTTAAGGACTGAGGGGTTGTGCCTTTTACCTTTAAAGTCAGCAACAGAAACTTTCTGACATTGTTGAATGTCTCTCGTGCTTAGGATCCCTTACTTCTGTCTCTGACGTCAAAATCCAGGTTTAAAGGACTCATGTAATTAGGTCAGGGCTGACTGTCTCCTTTTTTTTTTTTTTTCTGACAGAGTCTCACTCTGTCACCAGGCTGGAGTGCAGTGGCGTGATCTCGGCTCACGGCAACCTCCGCCTCCTGAGTTCAAGGGATTCTCCTGCCTCTCAGCCTCCCGAGTAGCTGAGACTACAGGCTCACACCAACACACCTGGCTAATTTTTGTACTGTTAGTAGAGATGGGGTTTCATTATGTTGGCCAGCATGGTCTCGATCTCTTCACCTCGTGATCCACTCACCTCGGCCTCCCAAAGTGCTGAGATTACAGGCATGAGCCAGATAATTTCCCTTTTCCAAAAGTCCCTTGTGACATACAGTGTATCCTAAATATGGGAATACGACCCATCAAAATCGCCATGGCTGAGATTATGAAGAGCATATCTACCAGAAGGCATCAATCTTCAGAGGCCATCTTAAAATTCTGCCTGGGCTGGGTGCAGTGGCTCACGCATGTAATCCCAGCACTTTGGGAGGCCGAGGTGGGCAGATCACGAGGTCAAGAGATCGAGACCATCCTTGCCAACATGGTGTAACCCCATCTCTACTAAAAGTACAAAAAATTCGCCGGGCGTGGTGGTGCGTGCCTGTAGTCCCAGCTACTCGGGAGGCTGAGGCAGAATTGCTTGAAACTGGAAAACGGAAGTTGCAGTGAGCCGGGATCGCACCACTGCACTCCAGCCTGGCGACAGAGCAGGACTCTGTCTCAAAAATAAATAATAATAAAAATTAAAAAAATAAAAAATTCTGCCAGAATTTTGAGTAATGCCACCTGACTAAAATACTTGTTTTTCCTTCTCCAGTTAGAAACAAGAAATACATCTGATTACATTCAAGCTAAATATTTATTTAAAAACTTTACTCTATTTAGTACTTCAATAGAATTTGTAGAGGCATATAAATATGTATGTTAAAATAACTGTACCCTAGAGGAACATTTTTTGATTTGTATATTTTTATAAGTAAATAAAAAAGAGGTCGTATGGGAGTTATAAAACAAATGTGCCTCTCTAACATAAGTATGTAGGAAATATATTCTCCTTTTCATAAAAAATATTCCCATTAATTTCTTTTGCTCACCTATATTTATCATCACACATGACATTCTTTCTCTGTTGTTTAATAATTCAGAGTACAGTTAGAAGATACACTTGCCTCAAGATAATTTCTCATATCTCCCAAAAGTATGCTCCATGTTATGGAGATGATGTATCACTTTTGTATCTTGACATTCTAAAATTAGGTAGATTCAACTTCTATGATATACTGTAGTATATCTTATTATGGTATTCTGACTAGAACGCCCTTCCTCTAAACATTCTACTTTGGCTAGGTAATTCTTACATATTTTATTTAAATAATATGTTCAGGAGTTAGCCTCAAATTTTGGGGTGAAAGACTAAAATTATCATAAATAATTTGCAGCTCCTTGCATTAAAAGGTGGGTTCCATTTCCCTATCTTTTGACTTTGTGTTGGATTTGAGACTTGCATTAACCAACAGAAGGTAGCAGAAATGAATTTTGTGCAAATTCTGGGTAACGGCTCAAGAAGCCGTGCTTTTTTCTACTCATTTTCTTGCTGCTCTAAGATTACTAGGTAAAAACAGTCTGAAATATTAGTAGAGAAGACCACCTGAGAGCCATGTAGGTCCATTCAGTATTTTTAGCTCCCAGCTAACCTAATAATAAATTAATGCAGCACACTTACAACCCTATATTTAATTTTATTAAATAATTTGAATGTTTTATATTCATATTAGATAATATGTTTGCCTTGATGGTAAAAACGTTTGTTTTGTGTTGTATTAGTCAAAAAACATAGAAAATAGATTTAAATCAACAAAAATAACTCATAAAATTGAATCAACATATAAAGAAACATTAGTGTTCTTGGTTAATATATCAGTCAAATTTTCAGAAACAGTATTTTAGCAAAGAAATACAGCAGGTTGTTAAAAACAAGGGCTATGGAAATAGCCGTCCTCATTACTAATGTCAGCTCTGATACTGATCTGAATAAATTATTTAATTTCTTTTTCCTTTAGTTTTCTCATCAGCAAAATACAGGCTTCTGATTCATGAGGTTATTGGAAATTTGGCCAGTTAATATATGTAAATATATATAATAATTGTTTATTGCCACGTTACATATCATCAAATACTAAGCAATTTAAAAATAATACACATTATCTTCCAGTTTTCTGTGGGTTATAGTCTGTCCATGGCTTAGCTGGGTTCTCTGCTTCACAGTCTTATTAGACTGTAATGCATGTGTTAGCCTGTATTTTGGTCTTACCACAAACTCAACTGGAGAAAGAACTTTTTTCAAACTTTCTCAAGTTAGCATAATTCATTTCCTTTTGGCCACAAAACTGAAGGTTTTAGTTTCTTGCTGATGGCCACACTCAATTTCTAGAATCCTTCTGAAGTTCTTTGCCACGTGGGCTTCTCCAACAAGGCCACTGAATTTATGAAAATGTGTTTATTCAAATCCAGCAATAGAAAGAGAGTAAATTAACTAGCAAGATAGAGTCTTACAGAATATACTATAACTACACAGTAGCATCCCATCATATTTGCCACATTATATTACTTAGAAGAAAGCTACAGGTCCTACTCACACCAAAAGGGAGAGGATTATTTGAGGATGTAAATATCAGAAAACAGGAAATATTAAAGGCTGTTTTAGAGACTGCCCACCAAAAACCCTTACCCCTCAGTATGTGGAATAGAGTAAATGCAGAATGAATGTGAGCTATCTAACAGTTGCTATAAAAATCTCATGACAAAGTTGTAATAAAATATATAGCAATTGAAACAAAAAATTTACTATTAATAGTCATTATTTATGCATCTTCCTCTTGTGATTCTTAAAGCACATGTACACAAATAAACAGTAACCAGTTTAAAATAGTCTAATAGAAGATTTGAAAAGAGAAGACAACTTAAAAGTCCTTGGTTCAGCCACTTGTCACTGAACAGATAATCAGCAGCTAATATACTTGAGAGCTTGGCACTTGCTCATTCTGGCTAAGCTTAAATGCACAGAATTTGTGAAAATGTACCTAAAACAATAGATTTGATAAGGGCTGAAATCCATTGCTCATTCTGATAAGGTTTAAGATGATCTATGACTCAAATAGTTATCTCTGATATAAGCGTTTTGCATATTATTTTTCAAAATCTATTCTATATGGCAAAATAACTGAGAATCTGAAAATGGGTTATAAGAGGATTGCTTTTTATTATTTTCAGAATGAGTTTTACAGAGTTTTACCAATTTAAAGTTTTTGGACACCTTGTCTAAGATTAATCTGTATTCAGGCTTTTTTTTATTGTACTTTAAGTTCTGGGGTACATGTGCAGAACAGGTTTGTTACAGAGGTATACATGTGCCATGGTGGTTGGCTGCAGGCATCACCCTGTCATCTACATTAGGTATTCAGTGGCTTTTTAGAGT
The DNA here is from genome assembly GCA_004027715.1 of Plecturocebus donacophilus. NCBI lineage: Eukaryota > Metazoa > Chordata > Mammalia > Primates > Pitheciidae > Plecturocebus > Plecturocebus donacophilus. The sequence continues at coordinate 69,329 of PVKP010006557.1, forward strand.
AGAATTTAAACATTCTAATTTTGTTTCCTGAGTAAAAGGCATAATTTTCCCCATTAGTACTTGCTTTTGTATTTAAATGAGCAAAATTTTCGATATTGCTGCTTCCTTAATTCACCTTTTAATTTATGATTTATATCTTTCTCATTAAGTAAATTCTAAGAGGGGGAAAACATCTCTTCAGGAGATATAATAGAGAAATGTTTCTCTACCACAGCGATAATACGGGTACCACTGAAGGTGCCGAATAAAAAACTGAAAACTGATCATTTTTGTTCCCAGTTATACTTTTCAGTAGAAAACACTAGAAATTTAGAGCTATTTGTATATGCTGGTTATCCTTTGTAGCATCAAATGAAGCCCAAAGTAGTATATCAGTGGTTTCCATGGCATTGCTAGGATTCACTTTGATGATATAGAGCTTCCATAGTGAGAGATGGACATGGGAAAAAGGGCAACATCATCTCTAAGTCAAATGGAAAATGTCTTCAACTATAATTTTCTGTGTTGTGCTATGGATGTCACACTAATTTTAGAAGTATATCTTTTATAAATTCAGTGATAAAAATTTTTAAATTTTATGTCTAAGCTAAAAACATTATATTAAAAATTAAATTATTGGTGACTGTCCATGAAATTTTATTTTCAGGGGAATTTAGGTATAACCTAAAGAGATGCATTAAAAAAAGATAATATGCAATCATAGCATCATATTCTCTATATAATAAAAAAATTATAGTTGTATATGTTTATGGGGCACAAAATGATGTTATGAAAAATAATTAAATCAAGCTAATCAACATATTCACCTCCATTATTTATTTTTTAAATTAGAATATTTGAAATTTATTATCTCAGCTACTTTAAAATGTTCAGTACATTTTCTTAACTATATTCAGCACACTGTACAATAGATCTCAAAGAAAAAGTAAAAATTAATCGTCCTGGCTAAGGCTTTGTAGGCTTGGATAATCATCTCCCCATTTCTTCCATCCCCTAGGTTTTGTTAACCACTATTCTATTCTATTATTCTATGAATTAGATTGTTATAGATTTCACATATAACAGAGAAGAGGCAATATTTGCCTTTCTGTGACTGGGTTATTTCACTTCACGTTATAGTGTATGACTTCATTCATGTTCTTACAAATAATAGCATTTCTTTCTTTTTCTATGACTGAATAGTATTCCATATTCATCGTAGTGTTACAGTAGCCAAGTTATAGAATCAACAATTCTAATTGTGTATACCATATTTTCTTTATATGTTCATCTATTGATGAACACTTAGGTTAATTTATAACTTGGCTATTGTGAATAACACTATGATAAATATGGGAGTACAGATATAATTTAGACATGCTGATTTTAAATCTTTTGAGTAAATGCTCAGAAGTAGGATTGCTGGATCGTATGGTGATTTTATTTTCATTTTTTTCAGAAATTTTCATATAATTGTCTACATTGGTAATATTAATTTTGATTCCCAACAACAGTATGCAAGGATTTTCTTTTCTCCACATTCTCACAAAAACTTACCTTTTATTTTTCTCTTACTAGAACGTGGAAAAAAAAAACCCTCCTGTTTTCTATAATGTAATTAGGTTTATATAGCTATTGTAGCATCTAAGAACAAATTTTAACTGTAATATAACTTTTATGATACTATGGTAATTTGACATAAATAAGTTGAAGATCTAGATATGGTTTAATATCTGCATCAGGCATATAGGAAAAAAATGCAACTAATGCTTTTATAAAATAAGTGGGAAAATGACCAAAAATAAATTATACAGTTGGTCTGTCCAGTCCACACATTAACTTTTGCAGTTGTGATAATAGAGACTTAACACATTTCAGCATAATAACAGTGAAAAGAGATGACTTTTATCATGTAATACCATTTTATAGTCATACTAGCTGGAAAGTGCTATGCATGCATGCTGGCACACAGGGAATCTCACAAAACTTCTCACTTTTTTTTAAGTCAAATGGATCATGTCAACTCTATTGTAAGTAAAGGCTTCAAGAAGCAAGTTAATTAGCACATATGCTCAAAATCATTAATTTCTTATATAAAAACTAACTGGGCTCTGGGAAAATATACTTATAACTTTGCCTCAAAATATATGAATGTAAACATACACACAGACTACACACTTCTGTAAGAACTTTTGCATGTAGGATCTCCTTGTGGCTTATCAGTAAAAGATTGTGAATGATGATTCTCATAGCATGACCATCAGCTTGGCATTAAACGTAACCACACGGTTAGGTAGATACGCTGTGAAACTTACGAAAACACTCAACTAAAAACAGATGCCACATTGCGGTGGATAGGGCATTTTGTTAGATGAGGATTCATTTAAGTAATTTGAGAAGCTAATCATAACAAACAGAAGAAAATAAAGAGAAATCATTTCATAGCCATTAAATTAGACTACTAACATTGAGCAAGGTCTTCTACGAAGTACAAAAATTCAAGTAAAACAGTAAGTCATTTAAATTAGGATTCAAAGGTAATTCAGAAAATAATTCAGCACCATCAATTGGATAATCATCCTTCATCCTTTGTAGATTCTGACCACGATAATTGTACTATTAATGTGAATTAGTTTTGCCATGTAGGGTTTTTGTGTCTCCTTCCATTGTCAACTATTTCCTAGTATCTCACATATAAATTCTCAAATGATATCTGACATTTGCCTAAAATTTATTTTTACAATACAAATTGTTAAATAAAATTATTGGGCTGAGAATAGTATTCTAGGCAAACACAGAAGCTTATACAATTGTCAGAAAGTTGAAAGAAGCATGGTGAAGCTGTGGAACCCAAAGAAGACCAGTGTAGCCATAGAAGCAATAGTGACCTGTAGAGAGCAGATTAGAATTACTAGAATAAAAACCACAGTTAAATGTAGTAGAAGATGCAGGTATTAAGCACAGCACTCAATAGTTACCTTTTCTGCTCCTCTTCCCCTATTCTTTTATTTTCATTTATTTATTTATTTATTTTGAGACAAAGTCTGACTCTGTCACCAGGCGCCAGGCTGGAGTGCAGTGGCGCAATCTCGGCTCACTGCAATCTCCACCTCCTGGGTTCAAGCAATTCTCCTGCCTCAGCCTTCTGAGTATCAGGGACTACAGGCGCATGCCACCACACCCAGCTAATATTTGTAATTTTTAGTAGAGATGGGGATTCACCATGTTGGCCAGCATAATTTCTTATCATTTAGCTCCCACTTATAAGTGAAAACATACAGTACTTGATTTTCTGTTTCTGCATTAGTTTGATAAGGAGAACAGCCCCCAGCTTCATTTATGTTCCTGCAAATCACACGATCTTGATTGGATTAAAAAATGTGGTACATATACACCATGGAATACTATACAGCCATAAAACAGCACATTCTTGATTGAGTACTTTAACCTGATTATTAAAAATGACCAGTCCAAACCAAAAAGGGAAACTCTGTTGTGGTTGTTTTATTAATCTTTAGTTAGTCAAGTGATTTATCCTTCTTAGAAATAAGAACAATAATACAATGCTAAGTTTCTCTGTACATCTGAACCTTCATAACATTCTGCCACCTTTGCCTTATGATAGCAATTTTAATGTATTCAGTATTTCCCTTCATAATCTATTTGGTAACATAGTATGCATAAAAATAATATATAGTACTAGTTTATATTTTAATGAAGTAAGAAATTATCTTTATGTAATGGAGGCCTTAAAGCATATTGTAAAGCAAGCTTACTCCAGAAGTTATGGAACAGAAGGGATCTCAGGCCAAACTAAGATTCTTGAATGACATGGTTTATAAACTCAGTTAAAACCATATAGTAAAAGCAAGAGGAAAAAAGCAATAGGATAGGATGAAAGATTATGCTACCTGAACCTTAGGTTATGCAACGTTTATTTTTATGTCTACTCTCTCCACCATATCAGTCTTTCCAATTGATGGTGATTAATGGGGACCAGATTTAAGGTTTGAGTGACGGGTCCAACAGAATGATGGTGCCAACAAAAATATAATTTTTCTATCAAAGAGATGCCAAGGCAAGCAGTCCCATTCATAGCTGTAACTCACTAATTAGTCTAATGAAGTGACTGGTAGTTGTTTCTTGGAAAGAGCCAAAGAGGGGCCAAATTATAACATAATGGGAGTCACAAGCAGATGGCCAATTTAGAAGTAACAACTGTCAGCCCAGTGTTGCCATAACCATAGCCTATAACTTTATCCTTCCCTTTATATCTATTTGAAAGTAGCATTCGTTTTTTCCCCTTATTTCATCTACCTTTAACATGTCTTAAATATTACTAATTTGCAATATATACGTAAGCATATCACAAATTCTATCTCACAGGGAACTTCTTTAATCATTACACACGTGTACACACACACACACACACACACACACACTGATATGAGATATTACGTGTATCTCATAAACTACTCACTAATTTTTGCTTAACACTTCTTAAGTGTTCTATCCATTATCTTGTGTTTTTCTAGTCATTTTGAGCAGTCATGAATATCCTTAAATAACACTTCAAGGGCAAACTACATTTAATTGTATCAAACTCTCTATATTATTTGGTAATTTTTTTTCTACATTACATCTCTCTACATTTGTAATGTAGAGAAAAACTACAAGTTTCATCAAGATTGTTCTGTCCATATGTATCTGGATCTTACTTTAAAGGGTTTACATTTTTGAAAAATTTTACATCCATCTAGTTAGCTTTTTCATTCAATATGATATTTAGATACAACTTTTCTTTCCATTTTTTATTCATTCCTACACTTTCTTCCTTCTTTCTGCTTTTGTAAATAATTTAAATAATATAGAAAATTCTGAAACAGAAAGAATGGTTTGAGATGTTGCCCTACCTTCACAATTATACATTACTATAAAGTGGTGAATTATAGGTGGTGAATAAATTACTAACAGAACATTTTGTCCAGTTCCACATATTCCAAATTCCCGTGGAGCAAAAAAATAAGAGGATCACTGCATATATTTCAGGGTATGTATCAGAAGAGGATAACTTCAGACCTATTAAATTGGGAACTTATATAAGGTAGCTGGCAATCTACTTCTCTAGAGATGAAAATAAATTGGTTTGCTCTAGATAAAAATAAGCGCTCTCTAGAGAGAGCAGAAGGTCTCTAGGTTTATAAAGCCTGGAATGTAAACAAATGGCTTCAGGGAAAATTGTTTATAAATCTCTCAGAAGGTCCCTTTATTTAATTTCCAAGGCTTGTTTTTCCTTCAGTCATTCTTTAACATAGGTTGTCAGTAATCTTTTCTCAGTAAACCATGAGTGTGAAGAAATGTGAAAATATTTATTGATCATTGTTTCCTGACAGCTGCAACAAATATCTTCATAATGTTTTTCCTATAAATTGACCTTTTCCTTTTTGCTTTCTAAAATAAATTGTATGAGTAAAAATAGGTTACCTTCAACAAGATAAAATCAAGGTAGGCACACATTTATTCCTTCAAAATCAAGGTAGGCACACATTTATTCCTTCAAAATATCGATTACAAAGAAAATAATTCAGAATTACTATGATAATTCTTTGGAGAAATGTTATGACCCTAAAATCCTGTATACATTCAAGCTTTCATTCATGTGTTAAAAGAGTGAGAAAATTAGGAATATTTGAAAAAATATTTTGATTTCTACTGCCTTTCACAGAAATACTTGATGCAGTAATTGTTATGAATATACAACATTTGTTTTTCTGCCTTATGCTTTTTCTTAATTATTCTCAATTGTTGGCAGAGAGAGGTAAAGATAATATGCTTCTTATTCCATAATTTATATAGTTTGAGAAATTATAGAGCATTATAAAAGTACTTTTATATAAGGTAAATGAAAAACATACACTCATTTTTTTTTTGGTAATGCAATATACAGAAAAGATATGAGAATATTATTTCTTATAAAACTACTCTGGGTTAAAGAAGAATGAGTAGCATATCTATGTAGTGCTGAAAGAATAAGCTGTGTTAACTACTAATTTAACTTAATAAGCTCTTTACTTTTCAAACTACAAGTTTGTTTAAATGTATTTTTCAAACTAAAATTTGTTTAATTCATGAGAAAGAAACAGAGTAATTTATGTAGGAATAAGATGTTCTTCTACGAGTTTCTGGTGTCTGCTATATGTTGAATGTTAGGATATAAAAAGAAAATTTTCAGTAGCTCAAATAATTGAATGTTAGTTCTTATCTAATGTATGGAAGCAATAATTGTACATTCTTCATTGTGTAATTTTTATTACGTTCTTTCTTCTGATATCACTTTCACAGATATATGTGGGTAAATATAACTTTCTCATATACAGATACGCTAGAGCACCCTTTTTGCATGGATACATAGGACACAATGAATAGAAATTAGTACTTTGGCTACAAGTTAAATTACAAAAATTGCATGGTCTGTGATAGTAAGAAAAGCTACAGTGAATAAAGTACTAAGGATAGTTCATAGCAAAACAGACCAGATGTATTAACTAAGAGTTTTGTCTTCATGGCTTGTTTTAGGTTGAATTGTGTGTCCTTTCCCTAAAATTCATATGTTGAAGTTCTCTATTTCAGAACAACTGAATGTCATAATTTGTTAAGAAGAGGTCATACTGGAGTTGGATAGGCCTTCTAACACAATATGGATTGTGTCCTTATAGAAGGAAACAATTTGGACATAGACACACACACGGAGGGAGAAAACTTTGTGAACATGCAGACAGACATTCATGCGCTGAAGCTTGCCAAGAAACACAAAATAGCAGGAGAGAGGCATAGAAAAGATTCTCCCTCAAAGCACTTGGAAAGAAACAATACTGCCAGCAACTTACTTTCTAGCCTCCACATCTGTGAGACTCTATGTTTCTGCTGTTTAAGTCACCTTAAGGTACTTATTTATGGCAGCCTTAACAGGCATCTATGACCCCCGTATCTTTTCTTTCTACTAAGAGTCGATGACATTCATTACCTAATGGGCCCTTATTAATTCACTTTAGGAAGAGGAGCTGATAAAATGACCTTCTAAAAAAGAAGAAATAAGTCAACTTATCTTCTAATCAGATGTTTAATATTTTAATATAGAGTTTTGAAAGCAAAGATGTAATTATTTATAAAGAACTGAGGTTGTGAGAGAGAAAAGATGAATGACATTATTTCAACTCCAAGTTTGTCGTCGTTAAAGCAAAATATAACATTTAATCAAAGAGAACTTTCATTAAAGTTCTCTTTGATTAAACAGGGTTCAGGGAAAGGCACCAGTATGTAAGAGTGAGCTTTTCTGGTTTAAAAGGGAGAGTCGGTGTGCTTATAAGATAGCTAAAGATAAAGTAGCTTATATGCAGGAGGCTGAGGCAGGAGAATTGCTTGAACCTGGGAGGCAGAGATTGCAGTGAGCTGAGATTGTGCCACTGCCCTCCAGCCTCGCAACAGAGCAAGACTCTATCTCAAAAAAAAAAAAAAAAATAGGGTGGGTGCTTAATGGGGATCACTCTTCTTCATGTGGATATCTTAAAAGGGTTTTTTTGTTTCTCAGTAAAAAAAAAAAAAAAATTAGGGAACCTCAAACTTCCAAAACCAAAGTTACCTATGGCTAAATTCCAATGGGTGGAGTATGGAAGTGAATCTCTCATAGAAGAGCTCACTCCACATCCAGCAGCAAACCAGAACTATTGACTGACAATTGTTGCATAAAGTATGTAGGTAATATTGATGGCAACCTCACAGAATACTGAGCTCCCCACATGTTACCAAAAGAACATCCAAATATCTGTTCTCTACAGTAAGTAGTGGGGAAGTTTCTGACAGAGAATTGGGGAATCTATATAAACCCTGAGTTGAGAAAGTGGGATGATCAGGAATCATGAGGAGATAGGGTTATCACAGAAAGATCCAGAATAAGATATGAATGCTTAAGTCCATCAGGCATTTTTTATTTCAGCAAAGGCCTGATGGGATAGGTGCTAACAAGTGAGAACCAGACTTCTCCTCTCTACTGCTAGTTTTATATGTAGGGAGTTGATGGAAATAAAGAGAGATGTGAAAATAAACTTCCCAATCTATAAAAAGACATTGGTATAAGAAAACTAAACAAAGTTAATATGTAAGTCTGGAAGTGAATCCCATATATATACTATATATGTATGTATATATACAAACAAACATATATATATGTAATTCAAAGTATATATACTTCTATTAAAACCCCATGCCTTTAAACTGTTGAAATCATATACCAGTTATTATTAGAATATCTTTTAGATAGAGTACATTGTATACTTTTACATGTTTGATTTCATTTTGCTTTTTGCAGTTTGGTTATTTGATTCTAGTGAGCTAGTATGCTCAGATATGATTACTATCATCTGACATCTGAAAATAATTAAGCTCTTAAAGGTAGGAATGTCACTTAAAACTGTACATCTAATAAATCACAGTGAGGGAAATAGTACTTCACTTTCTGTAAAATTGTTAGGTTCCATTAGGCATTTTAAGCCATGGGTCAGGCTGAGCCCCTGTTGTAGCTTTCAAAGGAGAAATCATATCTTTCTCCAAATATAGTGCTTTTTAAAATCTTTTCCAAATATTACTGCAATCAGATTTAGAACTAAGATTATACACTTGGCCACCCTCCTTAAAAAAAAGAGAAATTTTATCTTTTCCTATTAAGTCAGAATCGTGTGGGAAGTAGTAATTATGTTGCATATTCTTTGCCCATATTATTCAAGTTATTTGGGTTTTTCACATTAAGATTTCTTTTGAATACAATTGTCATCAAAGGCATGGATCCCAGGAAACATGAAGTACTATGTCACTCTGCCCTCAACATCAGTCCTTCAAAGACCGGATGTTTATCAATGTACTAAAGATCAGATGAGAAGAAAAAGGTAACTTGATCCTAGAGTAACAAAAAATAGAATCAGTGTTTATATTTTATTCAGTTAAGGAATATGAAGAAACCCATTTGGAAAAATCACTATGTGTGATTTTATCATTCATGAATAAAAAGATGAATAAGTCAATCAATAGTAATAATGATGTGATGATAATAGCAGCTAATTTTGGAGTTAAAAATATATGTCATGTACTACACCGAAATTTTATGTGAATTATACAATTTAAATCTCCAAAATCTTATGAGGATTTATCCTTATTATCCTCTCTTTATAGATAAATACATTAGTCTTGAATAAATTAAGTAACATTCTCAAGTGCCACATAGTCTGTTTACTCTTACAGCCAAGGCTTGAACTTTGGTCTTTCTGAAGTCAGACTCCAAGCCCTTAATGAGTAAAAATCAATAGCTATATATCCATTATCACAAATTACTACTTAAAAGTATTTCTTTATTTTTTTTCTTAATTATTCAAATATAACTCTCAAGTAGTTTAGTGTCATAAAAATGTATATTCAATTTTGTCTTTTGTAAAAAGTGTTAGCTTACATATCTAAACTAAAAAAAGCAATATCTGTTAATTTCTTCATAAGTATGAACTAGCCTTTGAGTTTATGTTTATCTACATCTCAAATTATGAGAATAATTCTGAGCACTACCCTATGAGAGAAAAATGCTATGAAAACCAAATAACTTAATAGCCTCATATTAGAGACATCAATTTTTGAATACCTTAGAAAACAGTATCCAATACCTTAGATTTAATTAGCTCCAAACTGTAAACTTCCTACAGTAACAGGTTTATTCATATACAAAGCCCTGTTATGGTTTGAATGTCATTCCAAAACTCATGTTGAAAGTTATTCCCCAATGTGGCAGTAATGAAACTTAGGTCCTCTAAGAGATGAATGCATTAGGAGGGCTCTGACTTCCTGAGTAAATTAATCAATTCATGGATCAATGAATTAATGGTTTAATAGATTAACAGGTTAAGGAAAGGGAACTGGTTGCTTTATAAGAAAAAGCCTCCAGTGAGATAGCACCTGAGACAGTACGTGAAAAACCCCCCAACCATGAGATGCTCTACACTGTCTCAAAACACTATGGGGTCCTCATCAGCAGGAAGAGCCTTACCTGAGGCAGCCCCTCTGCCTTGGACATCTCACCCTCTACAAGTGTAAGAATTATTTTTTCTTGATAAATTACCCAGTTTAGTTATCCTGTTACAAGTAACAACAACAAAGATTAAAGCAAGCTCTTACAAACCAAAGAACTACACATTTGTCCCTGGAGGATTAAAATAAGACCATTAACAATCTGGCAACACTTACAGAAGACAACCAACCCTAGACCTGAAAAGGGCAAATCAAGTGCCTGTCAACAAAAATGATTCATAAATTCTGAAACTGGCATAATGAGAGAGCAGGTGAATCTCTGGAGAATCCAAATCCGGAATTATTTTTAGGTGGAAACCACCACCCAGAATTCTACTCAGATTCTGCTGGGAGGGCATCCTCAAAGACTGAGCATAGATGCGCTATCTAGCGTCTGGAGCAAATGTGTGTGTGTGTGTGTGTGTGTGTGTGTGTGTGTGTGTGTGCGTGTGTGTGTGTGTTTCTAGATCCATAGTGTTAAAACATTTCAAAGACATTCACCTGAATGTTTTTAGTTGTATAAGTCTATCTTCCCTAATACTATTTTCAATATATTGTTCTGATAAAAAGAACAGTTATTTTCAAGTTTCTTTAAAAACATTTTTCATCTTAAGTTACCTGTATTTTTTAAAAGGGATTAAAAAGTCTTCCCTTTTTAAAATGCCATTTTATTTTTATGTTCTAGGGAAAAGTTTGTCTCATTTATATTGAATAAGAAAGGTAACAGGGTGTTGAACAATGAGAAGACATGGACACAGGGAGGGGAGCACTATACGCTGGGGTCTGTTGGGGGAAAATAGGGGAGGGACAGTGGGGAGGGGGAGGGACAGCGGGGGGTGGGGAGTTGGGGAGAGATAGCATGGGGAGAAATGCCAGATATAGGTGAAGGGGAGGAAGGCAACAAATCACACTGCCACGTGTGTACCTATGCAACAATATTGTATGTTCTTCACATGTACCCCAAAACCTAAAATGCAATAAAAAAATAAAATTAAAAAAAAAAGAAAGGTAACAGCTAAACCTGTGCTTTCTTGCATTAAAATAACAATAAGAAATGGTATGTTTTTAACTAAATATGAATTGATTGAGAAGACAAATACATTTCCTGCTAATCTAAGCAAGCTTTGTGAGACTTGCAGGGGGTCCAGATATTTCTTGTGGCCATCTGTGGACTCCTGTGATGCATTGCAAACAGTAAATTACATTCACATTGACACTGTTATACCTTCATAAAGCATCTTCCTTTCTATGACTGGCACCGAAATTAATTTAAAAGTGTAAGTAACTGTCTGCTTTCTAAAATACATCATTTTAAACACACCAAAACTGCTATGACTTCTGTTTTTCATATTATAACAGAATCTTATTTTAAACTTTTAGACAATGGCAATTTTATTTGAATCATATTAACTCTGAACCTAATGAAACAAGGGAAAACTCTAACAGAATTATTTACTCCCTTAGTAGAAAATGGCAATTGATATAAACAGTACTTATTTACAACATTACACATGAAATATTTACGATAGTTTGTGAAAATCAGACTTATTTTATGATAATTTTTTATATACATGATAAAATAAAATACTACTTAAACTTCCCAATTCTCTAAACATTTGTCAATTGTAAGTTAATCAGAATATCCTGGCCTATAATTATTTTGTACAGTATAAATGAATGTTTACTATTAGATTATTTTTTTCTGTAAAATATACATCTCCATAATGACTACATTTTTCTGATTATACACAATGTACTATAAATAATTAATCTCTCAATAAATGTGTAATGACCTATAAAATAGCTTCAGATTTTGAAGACACTTTTAATATTTGAATAATTTTGGAGTAAAATTTTAAACGGAAATTTGCATTAGAATTGAAAGACTGCTAAAAGCTTTCAGATGATTACTTTTGGAAAGCATTTCTTTCCCAAGACGACATAATTCTTACTGATGTTTCTTAAAAACCTATCTTTCTCTAGACAGTTTGTTACATGGTTGATTTCTCCTAGAACAGAAACTCTTGGACAATGTATATAATAAAACATTAAGTAAATAAATAAATAGTATAAATGTTAGCTTTTTCTCTATACTGCCTTGAGAGAACATTTCTGGGTGCTTTGTACTCATAAAGCTATAGCAATATTTACATGGAACATTGTTATTCTCAGGAAGACTGACAGAGCACATACATCTTTGTTCCAGTGGGAAGCTGGCTGACCTTACGTAGTCATGGGGCACTAAGAATGATGGGAAATAGTCTGAGTAGAGAAAATGTTCAGACCACATATGTAACCAAACTTGTACCACATCATATGTAATTTCTACTAGATTTCATTCTGGACTTTTTGTATGCAAGATAGTTTTATTTGTACACCTAAGTTTTTATTGAAGTCACCACACATTATTTACATTTAAGAAAGACAAAATCACCCAAAAGTCAGAGTTAGCTGGCATAGACCTTGTAGGGACATTATAAATACTTGGTAAATGAATGTAGAGTAAATGACTTGTTATCTAAATGTGCTATGGGATAATATAACAATGGACTAATATTTTAAATGGCAAAGTTAATTTAATGTAACAATAATTGTAAATAATATAAAGTTTTTATATATTATAAATGTTTTATTACATATAATGCTTTATATATTATATGGAGTTATATGTAATATTGCATATTATTTATAAAAATTCATTCTTTTAAGAAAAAAGCAAAGCAAATGGCAGGAATCTAAAATACAGAATGGTAAGCAGAAATTCCAATGTTGATAGATCTGCAAGAGACATGACCATGTCTTGGGGCCTGTGAAAGATGGAAAGCTAAATTGGACACATGATCCCACAAATGTCAAGACTATCAACAAAAGTATAAATAAGAAAAGAATCATCGCAATATTAGATAGTAGTTGAA